>JAVQKC010008844.1:0-18043 GCA_036025475.1 Philypnodon macrostomus
TGATCCGGCAATTCGTTTTTGAGTTATCGCGTTCACAGCTAGGATCTGCGGACGCGGACGCGCACCGACGTGATTCCATAATATCGGCGACACGCTGTTTTCGCCGATATAATTAATCATGTTCCTTGGCTAAAGTTAGTATCTTAGTCACTATCTGTCAAACTCATAGATGCAGATGGTCTGCAGATGCTAAAAACAAAAACTGTACCTCGTTCAATTAACTGTACCATTTAATAAATTGCAGGGGAGAATCACATTTATGTATAAACTGTTTTTATGATGAACCATTTAGAATCACAATTTCAGGCTTTCTTTTGTACATATACAATGAAATGTATAGATGGTGTTGAGATCTGACTAGTGGAGCTAAACCAGACTAATGATAGTTACCAACTCGATCATATAGAAAGCACAATTTCCTAAAACGTTTGCACAGCATAGTACAGCTTGAAAAGTTTCACAGATTTCCTAAAGTTGTAAAAGAACTGATAAAGTTGTCTCACGAGGAACACCGGGGGGAGGCTCTGGTCCCTGCAGGAATATGAGAACCGTCTGGAGCCGAAGAAATGGACGAATAAATGAAAGTCTGGGAGTCTGAATGCTTCTACTATGAGACTGGGATGAAGGCTTTGGAGAATGCATATACATTATGTATGTGTGTACTCTATATCAACACAATATTTACTGTTTATTGGTAGCACTTAATGTTTAACAAGAGGAAGCCCTGCATGAAAGCCCACTAAACCAGGCAGCCAAATCTACTACAACAATAACAGTGGAACAACAGATTAAGTACATAAAACACTGACAGACATGTGCTGGCTTCTAAAAATAATCCACTTAGTAATGAGCAGCAGAAATGGCCCTAACACAGGCTCTCTATGAAAATGTACTATTTAAAAGATGGAAGGAAATACAAATGTGACAGACACAGCATTAAGGGTGTCCACAAACTGAAGGTGCAATGATCTCCGGCTGAAAAGGGGAGACAAAAACAAGCCAAAAGAATGAGATTTTAATATTCAGTAGAATCCGAGTGAGGTATCCACAGGCAGATTTTTATTCCAGTTCTGCATAAAGAGCTAATGGCCATCTGAAAAGAGACAGGAGTACAGCAGGTGGGCGGATGAGAGCCCACTCAAACTGAACTGCTCGTGTGGCAGAAAAACTCTCGACAGTCACAGCTATATATATATAAAAGCCCTCACAACCTGACACACAAAAATGTATTCAAATGTAAACCACTAAAAGACAGTAATACTAATATACTCAATTATGACAATCCATTTGGTTTTGTTTATCACTTAAATCAAAATTGACCTGTGCCAAATTTATAGGCTCCATTGTGTTACGCCAAGCCAACACACAAGTAACATCTTATTATTTAAATTTGTTTACAGCAATTATTAGACATGCATAATTACCATAAATGAATGAGGGATCAAAGTCAAGTTGTCTCATGGAGGGCACACCCTTTATACATTTTGTCACATGAGTCATTGCAATTAAGGAGAAAATAGTGTAACTGCCTCTAGAAATAAAACAACTACAGTACTCAAAGGAAGACTATTATTAACAGCTCTTAACCATCATCTTGAATCATCAAAAGAGAGGCACATTTGGAAAAAAGAGTAGCCAGTTGGCCTGAGTGTATACAAATGGAAAAAACCCACATGTATTTATAGTATATGTATATGTACATGTATGCAATAACAAGATAAACATTTTCCAGTGTGCATAAAATATATTACTGACAGCACACAACAGCAAAGCAGTGGAGATTAATTATTCTGCAGATATTAAAAAGACAAATAAAAATTGTTGCTTAGTGTTACCATTAGACTTATAATGGATAGGAAAAAAATCTAATCAAATCCAATGAAAGAAATCAATTAAATATTTGACTCAAAAGCGATATCTTGGCATTTGGATAATATGCATTTAATTTCACTGGTTCAAATAAACGAAATTAAGATCATATAAAAACATAAAATGACACATCCAATATATAAGCACAAAAATACCCCTAATGCTTTGGTTTGAAAGAATTATGTATGTTTTTTCTTCTTGGTGGAACTTTACTATTGATCCCAAAGACCTGTTTTTGACCATTGTTTGAGGTCAAAAGCAGGTCAATACTTCCTACACAGTGCAAGCCAATGTTCTTGACCCAGAGGGAAACAGATAAGCATTAGGCAGATAACTTTAAGATGCCACAGTGGTTAATCTCGAGGGTCGTAATTTAGAAAACACATAAACACTTGGTTGACTATGCCCCGCTCTGTGATAAGGTAGTGTAATTACTGTAAATGTTGGGGCTGTAAAAGCAGGAAACCAGTGAAGAATAAAGGCAACAAGAGAAATGGTGTCTACCAAAGTCAGAATCAAAAACTGTTAGTTTGAGCCCACCTTAAATATAACTCAACTTAAAACATTAAACTCCTTGAAACTCCTGACCTCCTGAAACATAATGTTAGAATTATTTCATTCATTTATCTTCTTCCATTTATGTTGGGGTTGCAGATGACTGGAGCCTATCACAGTGGGTGCACAGTACACCATTCACAGGGGTCAGTTATAGTCTGTAAGTTTCCTAAAATGTCAGAAACAAAAAAAGCGGTCTGACCCTGTTCTGTGATGTAAAGTTGTCATAAGATGTAAAGTAATCTGTCATAATTACTATTTTACTTTAGTCTCTCCCCTGGCCTCTCCAGCAACATCAAATCAGACTTTGTGGGTTACCACTTGACCAAAAGCAGTAGAGTTTTACTTTAGTCTCTCTCCTAACCTCTACAGACAGACAACCTACTTCATAATCAATCATAGAACAGGGTGATCTTTTTTACTTACTTTTTAATGCATGTCAGCATTATATTTCAGGAGGTTTTGGGTGGGAGGAAGTCAGAACCCACGTTAACACAGGGAGGACATGCAGACTCCATCCAGAAAGTTTGTGTATTGACTCTCCCGAGAATAATCCCTTGCACTAACTGCCCTTGGCTCTCATGTCTGACTTTCCTCAATTATTTAATATTTCACCCTCGAACCTCTTTCCTCAGAAGCCACCCCCCACACACACTGCCAATGCAAGTCAATTAAACAAATGGTTTCTGGTCTCTCTTTCTACTATACTGGCATTGATGATAGACTGAAGCCATTACACTAAGCTCTATGAGTGTGTATGTGCAAGCCTAAGATAATTAGGTGAGGCCTGTGGCACTGCCAGCTACAATGGCAGACCAGGGAAATATTAGTGAGATAAGACAGCACATATCAATACACAAACATGGACTAGGATTGTAACACATCCAATCACACAATAGACCAGTACCCCATTTTGAAAGAGTCACACATTAGGGAAAAGAAGTTGTGTTGCCATACCGCCATTGTGTTTACTTTTTAAGTTTGGACGTGAAGATGACTTTTGCATTTGTTATGTTATGCTTGTTTGACTATCTGCATTCTTATTCCGCTGCAAAACAGATGGGCAATAAATAAGAAGGGAATAAATTAAAATGACTTCTACACACCCAGACAAACACAGACGCACAAACACAACCACTCACAATTTATTACAATAAACTTACACAAGCAAACAGGCTGCAAATCAGAGCAACCCACACGAATATGCTTACAATATAAATCAGAACAGACTAAATCACACTATCTTCAGTGTAGTGTTAGTGGGTCCACACACAAACATAATGTGTGTGTATTTAACCTCACGATGATAAATCACTTCTATAGCCTATAAACAATACAGCGCTTACAATACGGTCTCTTATGGCCAAAATGAGAATAGCGTGTGTGAGTATTTGTATACATTTCCCAAGAGCCCAGGTTAATTGGCTCTCACACACAGAGTCATTAATAGAGCTACTTTTAACCTTTTACTGAGCACAGTGTGTACTCCCAATAAATACTCTCTATTTTACATTCTTTCTCCTGCTCTTTCCACTGCATCCAACATATCTGCTCCACAAGCATCAGATATTTCCACTGTCCAGCTTTCTATGTAGTGCCATATTATTTGTGTTGATGTTTAATAAAACAAAATGCACAGTCAATAAAAGAATATGATCAATCTTAGCAGGGTGGTTAATGGGCTGCTGATCATGTTTTGATGTTAAGTATACAGTATAAAGAATTTATAGATAGATAGATAGATAGATAGATATACCTATTTACCTACAACCTAGTGTGAATTTGTTTTCATTATTACATTATTACATTAAAATAGCCCATGGGAATGGGAAAACCCATACTGGTAGTGGTTATTCTAGCCAAGGCTGCCACTGCTCTTGTGGAGAGTGTGAGGGCCAGGTGCCTGATGGGTTTAAAATTAATATAATGGACAATGACACAAAAACCCCACATTTCCTTAAAATGACAAACCCTTCGAGCAGACATGGTGCATTTTATATGGTTACACGTGGGTCAAAAGAAGCACATCCATAGGCCTTAGTGCAAAATTGAAACAAGACTATGAATAAACATCCCCATTAAGCCATCTCACACATTTACTATGCTGTACAAGAACAAAATCGAAAAGAGCGTAATTCCACATATAATACACGTAAACACATATAATACTCTTTCTTTATAAGGGCAAGTTGCTTGAGGGAGGCAATAAAACGCACTGCAACCAGGTCTCATCTGTCACTGCTTATTGCACCACTGCAGTGTGACCAACACACACATGCAGCCGTTGCCTTCCAGCATTTACTGTTGCTGCTATAAGCCCCACACTCCTGCCTTCACTGGCCCTCCTGGGGATATTAACAACAGTAATGATGCTGTGCTACTACTTCATTGAATGTGTATGTGTAGTCTGGGTACGTGTATGGCAAAAAGCAGCAATAGCTGTTAGCATAAAAAATAGGTTTATTGGTCAAAACAGGACCCCGAAAGTAAAAAAACTAGACCCAGGCAAGCACACACAATAATGACCTATTTTGTTAACGACAATAACGACCACATTTGTTATTTGTTATGTATTTGTGCCATTAAAGAGAGAAAGAGCAGCAGGGCAGGGGAGAGGGAGGCTGGAGTATGTTGTAGGGAATAATGAGCACAGATATAGTATATAGAGGAAAAATACAGAGGGACAGGAATAGAAAGGCCACTTCTATAGGAGAGGCGTATGCATGTTTACAGCAGATGAGAGCGGACAGTGCAAACAATATACAGGAATAAACAAATATTAAAAAAACGCCGCCAGAAAGGATGAAGAATGAGACTGAATTGGACTAAAGCGTCCTCTCTTTGCACTTCCAAAGGGCCGATAAAGAGAGCTACATGCAATCACAGTGCCCCCTATTGGCAACACATAAAACACCAGTTTGGACCAGAGGTAAGGAGCAGAAAATTGGCTTTACACAGTTCAAGTGTTATCTACTTCATAACAGCCCACCTCCATCTAGTCTATTCTATGCATAACACCAACTTGTCCTTTTTTACCACACACACACGCACACACATGCACAAACACACACACGCACACACATGCACACACGCACGCACACACACGCACGCAAATCTCTTCTTTAGACTTCCTCGGGGCCCTCTGCACATCCACACCATCTAAATGAACCTTCTCTGAATTTATCTCCTGAAACTAGATGCAACTGTAAGTCTTTTAATAAAAAAAATTAAGATATCATTTAAAAAACATGGAACAAAATCTCAGAATATTTATTTGTTATTACATCAAAGTTTTACTTAATTGTCTAATATTCTACATTTATTTGGTACATATAGTACGGTATAGGTGATTGAATATAGAAATATAATAGAGTATTGTTAAACAGCCCTTCTTTTTTAGCATGGGCTGTCTGAGAAATGTATCCCCTCAAAAGCAATAAATACTAAGAAACACTAATTAATTATTCCAACTATGTAAATGTTCCAGCAAACATAATGGCCCATAAACTGGACTTGCTTCATTATGTGCCCTCTTTAATCTAGCTCTTTCTTTGGTTTCCTCCTTCATCTCAGCGTCCCCCTCTCTGTAATCTACTCAGTGTTGTCTGCGTTTCATCTCTTTCTAAATGGAGAAGAATTCCCATTGGTGACTTGGACTCCATTAATCAGCAGCTTTCCAGTTTTCTCAGCTCCATGTCTAATTCTCAGTGTGAGCATCACTCACGCAAAACAAACTGCCTTTGAGTATGTTTCCAAAATCTGTGCAATTTAGAACCAGTCAAATTAGGCCCTGGTACATTTCCCCCCTGGTCTATATCGTGAGTCGTATTATGCAGATGTAAACAGGGCAATCATACTTGGCTGCTGACTAAACAACCTCACATGTACACAAGTGGGAAAAACTGATGGGTAAGGTATACAAAAAAGTAGTGCAATTAGCTAGTGGTTGCAGCGTAATGAATCCTGAAGTATAAGAGCAAGATAATCAGTTACTAGAATCTTTTTGGACTTTTTCCATTCATACTTTGGTTACTACTACTACTTATTCATACTTGGTTAGTGAAGTTAGCTAAATTTGTATTCATTTTGTATTTCTACCTTAATATCAGTAGTTTCACCCATCAACAGTTATTTTTAGTTCTGTAATTGGTTTGAAAAAGTTCAAGCACCCGATTATAAACTCCCAGAGAAACAAGGCGAGCTAACAGTTTAGATGAATACAACCTGGAGTGAGTAATGACTGAGTGGGTTTGTTTCATCAAGTCCAGCTGGTCTGTTTTAAGAGGATAAGACCTTCGGTTATTCTGGGAATATACACACCGGGATCTTATCACAAATGCTGGGAAGATCTCAGAATCCAAACAACAGGGGATGGTGTAAATAATATGTGCTGCTGGCTAAACACAGTACTTAAAGTAAGAGTCCCATTGTTCTAATTAACTGATAATGTTGTACCTTTGCCATGAGACTCAGGGGGTCTTGACAAGTCAGAGGAAGGACTGATGTGACTTGATCTAGAGCAGGACCTTCCTGTTGCAGGTACAGCTGTAACATGGAGGCCAGCTGGGACATTCCCTCTTTCTTTTGTTCAGACATTGAGCTCAGGTCTGTTATAAAACAAATTTGTTTTGTTATCAGTAATTATATTCAGAAAGAGAACAGCCATAGAGAGCAGTAACTATAAAATCTCACGTGATTCATGTTCCTCCAAGGTGTACAACTCCTCACTGCTTCCCTCTGTGGGACCTAACTGTGAAAAAAGACCAACATTACTCTGTGTCCACTCACAGAATGAATGTGTTTATAGTATCTTTGTAGAAAACATAATGAATAGCTCCAAGTGTAATCTTTTAAATGCAGATAGTGATGTTCAAAATATAATGTATTGTTTTATTATTAATACTTCATTTAGCAAATAATGGGGATAAGAGAAATATGAGCATTGTGTATACTACACTACTGGGTCTATAGTGAAAGTGCATTTCAAACTGAAAATGTCTTTTTCAGCCAAAGACAAAGGGAACGGTCTTGGTGACGGCCTTACCAAGGCAAAGATGACTCTTGCTGCCAGAAGGACTGAGTCAGTAGGTATTCTGGGCAAAATGCTCCGCAGACATTTACACTCGCTCTTATGGACAGACCAGGCTTGTTTCTGCAGCAAAAGGCCATTTCAACAAATTGATACTTGCACATGTGCACACAAGCTCACACACATGAACACACAAGCACACTCTATACCTGGCAAGTAGTATTGCAGTAGCGTGACATTTTGCACTGGGAACATCTCAACAAGGTCTCAGGTCTGAAAGGGAAAGAAAAAATCACGTGTGTCAGGAGAGATTTAACACAAGAAAACACATCAAAGACAACATACTAAGAAAATGACTAAGTCTGAAACTCAAATTAGACTCTGTTATGTTTGTTAGTTAGTTGGTTAGATGATTAGTTTGGAGTCAGCCTTTCTCCTTGTACAGTAGATGTTGCTTCCAATCAGTAATGCATCATCTAGACAACACTATAAGTCCCATTACAGATCTGTCATGTCAAATGAGTTAATCAGTTACAGTCCCAAATAACAGCAGAGCATTTGTGTCACACTGCTCCGAAATGTCTAGATGGTTGTGTGTCTTGTGTGTCTGTGTCATGTGTGCAGGTGTGTGTCCTGTGTGTGTCTGTGTCATGTGTGCAGGTGTCTGTCCTGTGTGTGTCTGTCTTCTGTGTGTTTGAGTGTGTTTGTGTGTCCTGTGTGTCTGTCTTATGTGTGTCTGTCTTGTGTGTGTTTGCGTGTGTTTGTGTGTCCTGTGTGTGCATGTGTGTGTGTCCTGTGTGTGACTGTCTTGTGTGTTTGCGTGTCCTGTGTGTCCTGTGTGCGTTTGTGCCATTGGGTGCATCCAAAGGCCACACTGTTGCTCAAAGTGATATTGCTGTCCAGTTTGCCTGTCACTCAGATAACAGGCCTGTGCCTGTGGGTTTCATACAGTCACTTACAGAAGAGATACTATCACTAAAGCACAGTTTCATGACGGCATCTGACTCACATGATCACCGTCATGTGACAGCAACACAATAGTCTTTAAGACACATACACATTGGTATAAAAATATAATATACATTTATTATAGCAAATGACCATTATGTTTTTGTTTGATTAATACAAAACCAATGTGTGCGAACCTTCATTTCGGTAGCAGTTATCTGTCTGTCTGTAAATGACTTAACTCAAAAACTACTGAACCGATTTGGATGAAATTTTCAGGGAAGGTCAAGAAGGACACAAGGATGAAGTGATCCACCATCTGGATCCAGGATTTTTTAAAAGACTTTCTCATTCACTTGAATGGCACACATGAGCTGATCTCTGACGCCATCTTTAACACTGTTTTCCCTACTTTTTAAGCTTCTTGCAAGATGACATTGATTTATATAATTAGGCTATTACTGTTGTTTCTGTGGTTTTGGTATCATCTTATTGTATTAAGATGGCTTGAATGATTTGGAATTGTTGTCATTGATAGAAAAGAGAAGTCACTATTTTGTCACATATTTATTTATTTTAGGAGCGCATATAGGGGAAATCAGCTACCTTGGCGGAGGTCTACAGTCTCTGAGTGCTTTCTAGTTTGTAAATGTAAGATTGTTTTCACTAATACAAACTAGAGATGTGATACCGATCCTGATATCTGGGATTGGTGGGTCAACGATACCTGATATCCACCGATACTAATAGAAAAAGGCAAGGACATTTCTTTCCCAACTCTGTATTATTGGAAATAACAAACCTAAAATGTATGACTAAGACCAGATGACCCTCAAAATGTCTAACTCTTGTAATTTGTAATTTACAAAGCAATATAACGTACTTTGCCACATTGTTTATCTGCTCATATTTAGGCTAAAGTATGATAAATGATATGGGCTCCAGTATCGGTATTTATTGAACCACCAATCCAGGTTCTGGGCACCAATATCCGATACAGTAACAATATTGGTGCATACCTAATACAAACAACGTTTCTAAAAATGTTGTTCTTTGACATTAACAACACAACACAACTATAAACAATCTAAAAGTGCTACAGAATGAGGTTATGGCAAATAATACATTTCTTAAGCGCCTTTCTAGGCACTCAAGGTCACCTGTATAAATGTATTTCATCCTACTGTATAGGAATCATAGGAATCATCTGCTTTGACCAACTGTATGCTTGCATTCTGGCTTGTCTTGTATTGATTAATTAATAGTGGTAATTAAGGTGGTATTTTCTTTTACTCTGTGAGTGGTTCAACATGTATCTGCTGGTATACTATAGAGTGATTTGCTTTTTGAAATTGTGTTTTCTCCCCGTCGATGGCAAGTTTACACACATATACACATATACACAGAGCTTGTAGCAGAAACAGTGAAGCCACCCACTGTTGAGGAAACAAAGTGGGTCACAAAGCAATAACAATAGAAGAACTATGAACAGGCTTCAACACAAAAAATAACTCACAAGACATTGAACACAACATAAGCGGACCTCCACAGGTAACTCACAGATAAGCTGATGTAGATGATTTCAAACATGACTGATTCAACTGATAGGTACCTACAGAGTGACCACTTGAACACTCATAAAGATATATTTCTCTGTACACAACAGACTTTAAGAGGAAAATTCAGGCCCCACCACAATCAGCAAGGCTTATGCACCGGTATCATTATTGGATCGGATATCGGTGCTGATCTAGGCCAGGTGGATCGGTAAATGAGGCTGAGACTGGAGTCGATATAATTTATTCTACCTATTATTATAGCCTTATAAGCAGATAATGTTTCAAATGACATTATATTATGCTGTAACTCACAAATTTCAAACGTTACATTTTAAGGGTCATCTTAGTTATTATATTTTAGTCTGATAATACAAAGTTCATGTCTATGGCTTGTTTTTACAAGGTATCGGTGGATATCGGGTATTGGTTGATATAATTATTGAGATCAGTATTGATACTGAAAAAGCTGGATTGGTGAATCTCTAGTAAAGCAATCAGTTTTGTTTTTCCAAAATATACTGTGCTTTGCTTATTATACTGAAAGACACGTAGGTATACAACAAGTACAGCACTAAATGATGAGCCAATCAAATACAGGAAGTCTTAAAATATTTCATAAAGAAATAAAGTGAACTGGCAGTACTAAAATGAACATAAAATAACATTATGATATATGTAAATGATATTAAGCCAATCTATTGCTGGACAGAATAAGAGGGGACACTGATTAATGCGTATGCAAGTTCTAACAGCAGATGTTAAAGCATGTACAATCTTAGAAGTCCATTAAAAACTAGAATCTGGGCTGAATTAAACTGATTTCTTGCATTGATATTCCAGAGCATGGATGTGTGCTCTCACATGTGTACATGATGTAGTCAACTTTGTAAATCTATCCTATCAGACAACTAATTAGGCTTACCTCAGCATGTCTATGTTGGTGTATGGAGCTCTGAAATTAATTACCCATGAGTCGACGAGTCGTGGTTCCCGTACAGTAGTCACAAGAGTAACTTCATGTGCATGTACGTGTAAGTTCATAATTATTGTGGCCCCGCTTTTTTTGGGCTGTCCTGTCATGGCTGAGTGCATTTTCTAATTTACAGAATGATAGGATATCACAGCATTTTACAACTTACTCCCCTGTGTCAGCTTTATATGGTGGAAGTTACTGTATGTGGAGAAGAAGTGGGCGATATGGCGATAAAAAATCGAATTGTGTTATTCGGTATGACGATCTGCTAACCTGGGCAGATCGTTGAATCGTGATACTGTGCATTCATTTATGCTCTGGTCTTCACCATCATTTTTAATGTAACAATGCAAGTGTTCATATTAATAAAAAGGGGGAAATAAATTGTATTAAATATTATGATGAACATTGAATTGGATGTACATTGAACTAGTAGTTTAATAGGTTTTATTAGAAAAGTAGTCTTCTGTGTTAGATAAAAAGTTAAAAGTTATAAATATAACAAATAAAATTGTGATAAAATCAAAATTGTGATCTTGATATTAATATAATTGTGATTTTATAGTTATAGTTATTCTATAGTATATCAACATCAAGTGTATTTTCATGGATAAATACCTACACATTGAAATGATGAGAACTGTTTCTTAATCCTAATTTATGCAAATAATATGTAGAAAATAATAGATAATTAAATCCCAATAATTTTTCCTTCCTTATGAATTTATTCTTTCAAAATATCAGTAATTTATAATTGTGCAAACAACACTTTTTTGTCTTAATTATCCTAAAAATTTAAATATTCAGTGCAACTGAGAAATAGTTCTCTCAAAACCTATAAATTCTTAATAAATGTATTAATAGAAAATGCATATTAGCCATCACAAGCCATAACAATACAACTATTTTGGATATTTCCATGGAAGGCAATCAACGCTACTGCCATCTAGTGTTGCCTGAACGCAACAACATTAATAAGAGAACAAAGGCTCTAAAAACTGCTGCAGGCGCTTACCGCACACAACACACAACACACAACACACAACACACAATACATTAAAGCACAGAGGAAGAGGAGAGATGTGCAGAGAAAGACAGATACCAGCTGTGAGATGTTTGTGAGTGAAGTCGTGCTGAGACCGTAATGGTTATTTACGCCGTGATTCATCGACACCTGAAGACACTCACATGGGACAAGTCCTTTTGGGGTTTCATTATCTATCATGACATGGCAGTACACACATAAGAGCTCAGACTAAAGAATAGTTATACAGGAAACAGCAGGGGAAAACTGTGATGTAAATAGGGAATAGTTTGAAATGACTGACCCTTTGTGGTAATATATAAAGAGTATGTCTTATATTTGGTTAGATCTTGGGTTTTTTGAAAGAGTAAAAAACTATTCTAGTCAGGTCCACTGGGACTTTATTAAGGATTATAAGAGTTAAAAATACCATTATCCACATTTGACCTGGCATTAACAACCCACAATCCAAATTGTATTCTTTTTGTACCTTTCTAAACTTTATAAATGAGGTTCTGTTTGAAAAAAAACACAGTTTCTAATCTACTGAAATATTGAGAACAGTCCATTTGTTACTAACAACAATAATAATATAATAATGCACTGGTTTTATATAGCACTTTTCTGGACACTCAAAGATGCTTTACAATTGCATTATTCATTCACTACTTGTGTAGCCACAACTGCCCTGGCAGTCTGATGGGAGTGTGGCTGCCATTTTTGCCTCTACGGCCACATTCATTCATAGGGGGTTAAGTGTCTTGCCCAGGGACACAACAACAGCATGCGCGGGGGGCGCCTATGCCACTTAAATTACCTTTTGAACTTCAGTGGCTAAGCCGTGATGTTTGCATTGCTAATCATTATACAGTGTGTATCAAATGAAGTGTCTGCCATGATTATCAAACTCTATATACAATGACAAAAAGAGAAGGTAGGAGAAAATAAAGACGCATATGCTCATTCATGATTCTGAGCTTAATACCCTTAACCTTAACAACATAAGCCTCAAACAAACCACCCTTGCAGTGAGATAAAAGAGCTACCCATACAACATCATGCATCCCAAAATGCGGGATTATGACAAATTAACATCAGGAATTTAGCAGGGACAGTGAGGGTGTGACACTAAGGGAATAGTTGAACAAATGGTTGAAGAATAAAACAGTGAAGAAGTTCTGACATGCCACGCCTCCTCTCTCGGTCTCTAAAGAAGCCATCTGTAAATACTTCATATAAATAACACTTTGATAAATGTTACTAAACAACACAGACAATGCAAAGAGCAGTATTTTGAATGCAGAATATGTGGACAATTGACTGCCATTTCAAAACAATACAACACAATAGTGGCTTTAGAACAGTTAACAGTTAAGTTATCATTAGACTATCTTTCATATCTTGCCAGTACTTTTATCAAATCAAAACAAAATTGAGAATACAAACAGCAAAGATCTCACTGGGGAGCCCTTCTGTCAAATCACTCACGTCAGCCATGACTCTGTTGTTTTTCTAGTCTGTCAAACATTCTTTGAAGGCTGTGTTACCCAATTCAATCAGTGGTTCAGACTTATTCAATGTGTTTTTCTTTTGTTGTCAGTGATGGCTCAGTGTGTGGTCCAAAGGGAGAACATGTAAAAGATTGGTATCATACATAAAAAGACAAAAAAGACAACTATACTTCTACTAATATGGGGGAGATATAGGAGCTGAAACCACGATAAACCATTGGCCTCCATAACACCAAGCCCACCATCTTATAAGAACCGAGTTTGTTTTGTTCTGCTGTGAATGTTAAATGTTTTAGAGGATTTAGATGCGATCTCAGGTGTTCCATAACAAACCATGAGCCAGCTGACACACTTACTTCTTTTGAACCACCATAGTGTGAGTAAAATGAACTTATTTGGAGCTACATTCAGATTCCAGTGTCAGAACCGTCAGACCAATGGTGTGAATGATATTGACACATCAAGCAGTAATTATAGAGCACAACTGTCAAGACATGGCTCCAAACAGGCATACACCACATCAGAGTATTATCATCAAAGACAAAAGGAACTTCAAAATGAAGTTCATGTAAAAGCAATACATTCTTGTAACGTAATGTATAATAAGGACATAAACATTTAATGTGACCCATTACTACTTGTTGCCTCCTTGATATAGTTCATTTGTTGACCTTTGACAATACAAAACCTGTGGACATCTACGTGTGTATGTGAGCTGCCCTGGGGCAGTCTGACGTAACCACCAGTCACACAACCACATTCAATCAAAGGCAATGTGGGTTAAGTGTCTTGCCCAGGGACACAACGATACTATGCGCTCGGGCTAGATTGAAACTGGCGACCCTCTGGTTGATAGGTGAACACTTACTCACTGTCCCCCAGTGCAGGCCTGTAATTAAGGGCTTCAATACCCACCATCATGTGATATAACTCTATCCCCAACCTTCATCAAACCTACATACTCAATTAAAAAAACATGTCAAAATAAAATTAATAAAACTGACCCTTGAGCTCCTTATCCATGCTGTGAGATTATTTACTGAGAACAAGCATCTCACCAAATTTGGCTGCAGGCAATGATTGTCCTTAATGCTTAATAAATTTATCACACATCTGATCAATAGCATCAACTCAGTTTAGATGACACCTGCTGACTGGCCACAAGCCAAGCAGATGTAACAGTGACACTTATCCAATAGCTCAAATCATGGCCCACACAATGTTACACACTCTTGCCCTAAGCTCATACTCTAATTTATTATCGATTTTTGTGGTTGTATGTGATATCATTTTTGCAATAATAATACATACCATGTTGAAAGGCCTAGAATTTTACAAAGCAGCTAACACTTCAGATAGTAAATGTATGTAAAGTATAAAAATTAACTAATGGATGCATGATAATAATAATAATAACAACCATTAATAATAATAATAATAATAGTTATTATTATTGTTATTATTATTATTATTATTATTATAATACATGCCTACACGCCACTAAACTTTATTAACTGCAGCATTCCAGAAGAAAAAATAAAGAAATCTATCCAAAATACACAATATAAAAATGTCTGATATAGAAGCCTACTGTATTGGCTGGACATATGCTTCAATTGCGCCACCTAGTGATTCAAAAAAATCATCACAACATATAAACCGTTATTAGTTTTAACAGTGAACAGGCAAATGACAGACAGAGCACTCTAGCAAATAGACAAACATCGAAGTATTGTATAATCTATATAATCTGCTAGTCTAGGTTAAGTGAGTGGCCATGTATTGTCCTGCATCCAAAATAAACTGCCAGACAACGGGACTCTTACCGTGAGAAACAGTGATGACAGACATTTTTGGCCGATTTGTTAGACACACAACAAGCCAGGGGCTCGGCGGAGTAAACCAGCTCCCCTCTCTTGATGCTGGCTGTGGCCCGCAGACCGTAACCCTTTCCCGAACTCACAAATCGCTTCACTTTAGGAGCCATGTTCATTTTTCCCTCCGTCAAAACTAAGAGCTGTTTACATCCGTGTTGAACGTCCCGATTGCGTCATGACGTCACGCTGTCGGTGTAAAATACCTTTAATAGTACTTATTTTAAGAAAAAATATCAATGGCTGTAGTTAGGTTATGCCACTAATAATTACAATGTACAATTTACACAATGAATTGAAGAACCAAAAACACATAGCAAAGACTTTACTGTCAAATATTTTATTTAACAGAGGACAAAGGCAGTTTTCAGAAACACTTAAGCATCTCATGAATTGATAATAAACATATCATTCAGTGATCGTACAGAAAAGCCTGTCTAAGATACATTCCTTAAGAATGTTTTTAATAAAATTACAGTCTGTGATAGGCTTGATACAATAAATCATTTTTGTTTTATAAAATCAAATTCTGAAAAACAATGAAGTTTAAAATGACAAACATACAATATAAATAACATAATAATAACATAACATTAAAAGACAACATGTTAAAATGGTCTGAACCAGCCAGACGAGGTGCAAATAAAACAACAGATATGTAGTCCCTGGGAAAACCTCAGATCTCAAGTGTTTTTTGAGTAAAACTTGACATGTGCTAATTAAGAAGGTAATACTGAGAATGCATAGTATGGACTTATTAGTCATGTTGTTTTTTTTATTTTAGAGATATGTGGCTTTCAAGGGCATTTCATATGGAATAAAATACAAAAAATACTGCCAGTTACCTTGTCACACTGAACAGTTTGTGGACAGACCAACAACTATAGAAATATTGCAAAATTTTAAAAGTACCATTCTGTGCAAACATTCAATTCACAATGTGTACATAAAAAGCATAGTTCCTATACAAAGTTATAAATGCTACACAAAGAACTGGACTAATTAGTTGTTGGGCAATTATTTAATTACTTGAGTTAAGGTTTTACATTTTTTTCAAATCTGTCTATACACAAATGCCCATCATGTCTTCAAAATGAAAAGTACAAAAAGTGTTTTTAAAAAACAAAAATCAAATTAAGAGTTTTAAGACACCATTATTACATAATGAATTTCATTCCAAGTAATAAAACAATGCTTTTTAGTAAAAATTCTATTCACTTTTTTTTCACAATAACAGCAACAGCTGTTGAGCCTTCCTATTTGTGCAGTTTGTGCAGCCAGCATCTCCTCAACAAGCTATACATTATTGTGTTATTTACATTCATACAATGGTATTTTAAATTATAATTTTTTTGCTTCCCAGTTTTCAATTCTTTTGTATCACAAATGTCACTGGCGTATAGGAGAAGCAGACTGCATAAAGCTTTATCAGGTTTAGTCCCATCTACGTTGAATAACATCCTAATCTTGTATGACATTAAATTGATAGTCAGTGTTCAGTGTCTGGATTAGCTCAGTCTGAGGCAGGAATAGCGCACTATGAGCCTGGAGCAATCCACTGTTGGATATGAGATATTCCTCGTTGGATCTGGCCAACGTAGAAGTCTGCATTCCTGGAAAAGTCCTGACAGACCGAGGAGTGAGTATCACCCAGAGCACAGTAAAGTGCTGTACCTCCGATACTGATCACAACAGTGACCAGACAAAGCAGGAAGAGAAGGAGGCAGGAGTCCCCTCCACTAACATCTACACATAGAAAACACAAGAAAACAATGACTTATATAATTAATTATAATTACTTAATTACTTGTAGTGTTGTAGTGTATAATTAAAAGTGATGATATAGTTTTATGTTCTTTCAAGAATTAAATGACTTAAAATGCCATACGAACCATGCTCAAAGCCATCATCAGGTACTTTGAAGTGAACACGTCTTTTGGCAGGTGGTTTATTGCACTGAAACTCTGGGCTAACCGTCAAATTTTCTTTCTGTAAACTGCGTTTCTTCAAAATAGATACAAGGCCAGAAGTCGGAGACATCTAAAACATTACACAGTAAAGTTGTTATTAAAGTGGACAGCATAGCATTATAATTATTGGTAAATCAATCATATGTTTTGCACATTCTACACATATAATATAATAATACATATTACTTTTGTTTAGTAGTAAACATGTTTATGTTCGACATAACGACATCTTACTTCTCACTACAGGGTTCAGGCTCTCTTTTGCAGAACTAAGCCCACACGTGACAGCAAGGTGTATATCAGCGAAACGCCCCCATACGTCTGCCACAACTGCTATGGCACCAACGGGCACCTTAATCAGACATTGTGTGATTTCTAAGGGTTTTTATATTAATTAATCACGACAAACTGTGGAAAGGGTCTATTTGATTATTTTAAATGTTAGTGAAGGATGTTTTTTGCCAAATTTTGTTAATTTCCCTAAAACTAAATTCTTCTTTCGGTCTATAGGGGGGGCTATAGAGGTAAATACCATCATATTGGTCAGATGTGTTCAGGGCCGGGAGGTAATTAGGTATTTCAGGCTTGAGCCTAATCGGTCAAAGTATGTGCAAGTTAGAGGCTGTCAAATATACCTGACCTCCCAATTTCCATCCAAAATGGCTGACTTCCTGTTTGTTGTAGGGTGGGGTCATAATAATATTTTATGTTGGGTACACTGTGGAGAATCA
>JAVQKC010008849.1:0-11558 GCA_036025475.1 Philypnodon macrostomus
ATCGATACAGTTCGGCGTCTTTATGGTATGCACCTGTGTGCAAATGTTGAAAATGATCCGGCAATTCATTTTTGAGTTATCGCGTTCACAGCTAGGATCTGCGGACGCGGACGCGGACGCGGACGCGCACCGACGTGATTCCATAATATCGGCGACACGCTGTTTTCGCCGATATAATAATACGAGGAGGGAAGGATAGGCAGCCATGTAAATAGGACTCCCCCATGAATGCAGAGCCTGAGGGTGTGTAGGGGGTGGCACGGTGTCAAATGAATGGATCGACTGCTTAAAAAAGAACCAGTGCCAAGGCTTGACTCGTCATAATAGTATTAGCACCTCTTCAACCCTTCGCTCTGCCAGGTAACAATGGGTTTTGCTGAGCAGGCTGCAGCACACAGAACAGGGTTAACAGAAGGAAGTGCAGCACAAGGCTCTGGGAAATCTCTGGCTGATATTAAAGGTGCACGCCACTGTATCTTCATAGTAAAGCTGCTCCTTCAGGCACAAAGTTACACACAGCGGGTGCGCAAAAAGAAGTGGGCTTCCGACTCAGTAAGACTCCAACAATGACAGTATAACTTAACTTTAGATATACTGTACAGAGTGTGTTTTCTGTTTGCCTTATTTATTTCAATAGTACAGGGCTGAACAGCACAATATAGCTCATTTATTGTTAATTTTATATTGGGGAGAAAATCTAGTATGGCTGACAGCTAATAGTCGCTTGCTTAGTCATCTCATCAGGTCCAGCAGTAATTTTTAGGTTAAAATATATTTCGTTAGCAAATCAATTATACATTCTGCAGAAGATGACTTTTGTTGACTAACCTAATAGCCCCATAAGCAAAAAGTTCATTTATCATAATATTTCTGTGGTCATGCATTTTGCAGGGATTTACAAAAAATACAGTGTCAGATGCAGGGTAGTAAGCAAATGGTAGAACTGAAATAAATTACCATGATTTAGTCGTATTTAGTTTTACATTGAGACCTGGTTTAGTCTTTAGTAAGTTTTTGATTCAGCCCCTGCTCAAAAGATATTATAATATTGCCGACGATATATTTTCTTTTAGTTAGATTTGATCACTAACATTTAAACATTCTCCTCTTTTTATTCCCTCGTCTTATTTTATTTCTATATTTAAAATCTGAATTTGGAGAACCAGTAATAAAAATGAATTCTCACGTGGGAGAGTTAGAATTGCACCAAACATTTGCGATGCACAGTCTTTGCTAAACCCCCAAAGACTTTAAGCGTCAATGAAGCTGAGAAAAAGATGAGACAATAGTTTGATGCAGTTGAGAGCAAACAATTTTGTCCTGGTTTTTGCTCATCTGTTCCTTGACATTGAGACAACTCCTACGCTATTCCATTAATGGTAATGACTCTCGAATCACCAGCACAGCCACTCTAGTGATCAAATCCTTTGTATGTCACAGTGTAGTATATGCCACAGAGTTGTCCTCTTCTAATGTCCTATTTATGTTATTAAAGACACATATCACAGCACACTGATATTTACAAGGCTGGTTGGTCTACCCTTTATTATTTATTTTCTAGTTTGTTGACTTTGTATTTTTTGTTTTTTACAGAAGACTATTGCTATCAGTGTCTTTATAAAACCTTTTTAGCAACAATTTCGAAGTATGCAATCAATGTTCATCAAAATAAGTAAAACCATTCTATATCTAAACACTGACATTGTTATGGTAAAAATGACAGAGCAGAGCATAAATGATTGCACTGTGGCGCGATTCAACTTCATATCACAGACCCCAACAGCACTGTTCTACACATCCCTATGAAGACAGGAAGTCTCCACTCAGAAGCAGAGTGTCCTGGCTGCAGAGATAATAACATGGCATGGCGTGATCTGAGCTTTCATGTTGCTATAACCACTAATGATCTACCTGAGTCTGTCTTTGTCTGGGTTTGCTGGTGCCTTCTGGCTTTACTGTAAACCCATGCCACACACAGTGATAATACTAGTGATGGTTGGAGGAATATGAAAACTGTAATTTGTATGAAGTCTACGTATCAATCTTGCTTGTTTAGATACATTAGGTTTGTCAGAGCAGAGCACAAATCAAATTTCCATAAAGGCTGGGACTCAAATGTAAACCTGTAATCCATTTGGCCCAAAACAGTCAGTTAACTCAACTTTAACTTGCATTTGTGACAGTTGGTGAAAGCTGGTTACTGATCCCATTTCAGTATCTTGCCTCCGTCCAAAACAAAGGTTTCAAAAGGGGTGGGCAATATGGTAAAAATATAATATCACAGTTTTATTGAGCCAAGATCACAATTTGGTTTTATGACATTTTTAGTTGATATTGTATTTTTTTGTCTTACTACTACCAGTGTCTTCATAAAACCTCCATTCAATCCATTGTTCAAGATAATACTTAATTAATGAAATTATTGAATTAATTAATTAATTAAACCATTTATTTTCTCTTCTTTATTAGTATGAACACATATTGTCATAACTTCATATTACAATAACAGAACACTGATGTTCAAAGGTCATTTTTATCTTGCCTATTTCCAAACAAAGGTTGCAATCAGCTTGGGTAGAATCTCGGTGAATCCCAGCTGTCAGCTTTAGACGGACAATAACAGCCGTGAGACATGCGGGGTGGTGTTTCTACCTGCCCCCCTCCTCTTCACCTTGACTGGGATACTCCGCTGGGGAGCTAACAAACCCCAGCTTGCCTCTTTGTGTGTGTGGGACTCCTGTGAAGCATTTGTAGGTCACGAAAAATATCCTCGCTGGGAGTCTGACAGCAGGCTTAGGTCTACTTTTTAGCCCGAGCCCACACCAAAGCCGTACTTATGAATGTTATATTAGAGCTGGGTGTGTGTATGTGAAGAGAATACAGAGAGTGGAAAAGTCCGTTTCAACAGGTGACTCCAGACACAAAGCCATTACAATGCATCACAGGATAAGAGTCAGGACTATTCATGAAAAGTGGCATTCATGACAGCTTCCTCAAGAGATTTAAAGTGTTTAATCTGAAGAATACAGCCACATGCGCAAGGCACACTTTGAACAAACTACAGACAAAAATCTTTGTATTTTGGTCAATACTGGAAATAGGACCAGAGTGATATGATTGTTTTGCCTGACTGCGTTCCATTCAAAGCTATCTTGCTATTTCTTTGTCTCGGGGGCATAGACAGCAGTAACATGTAAACCTACACCAAGTCCATAATGTAATGCTGCAGAGACGTGACCCAAGGAACAGCCAATCAATACAAGTTAAAAGAGGTTAACGTTTGCCCTTTTTGCTAAAGGCCAAGTGAGTGTGAATGTTTATGTAGACAATATGCTCGCAGAAAGCTTAGCAAAGTGAACTGTAAAAACAAAATATGTCACATATAGCCATAGGACATTTTAATGAAAAAACCAAAAGAGTTTTTAAACAATTACAATAGACCGCTTTAGGCTAGGCAATGAACGTCAACACAAATGGACAATGAAAATGAAGCCCAACTCGAGCAAACAAGCCAGGTTTGTGGATCCTAAACTTAATGTTAGTTAGATAGTACTGTAATGTTCTTAGCAGATCTCAAAGAATACAATATTTGCAAGCTTATGTACCAAACAGAATAAATTCAAGATACAACAGCTATACAACGTGCAGTTAATTAAGTTGGATCACTTGGTCTTTCCTTTAAAGGTACGTGCTTGAGTGACGCTGGTAGAAGCCACCATTGTGACCTTCAGAGCTGCGTGTTTGTCTGGCTGCACATGTACAGGCATGCATTCAAGCAAGTGTGTCTATTGAGTAAATTATAGAAGGGGAGTTTCTAGGTTGCTTTACCTGCTCATTATAAACTCACAAATTACACATAGCAAAGTCGTCCCAGGGGCCCCAATTGACCCTCCTTTGTTCCCCTTACGCACACACTCTAGGGGAGAAAGTCTTGCACATTTACATAGTTGCAGGTGTGACACTTGCACTCCATATTCGGTTAGTATAATGAAGTTAATGTGTACTGCGGGAACTGACTAATGAAGTTAGCTTCTCCCTTCACCCCAGGTTTGGAAATTACATCTCTGTCGGGGGTCTTTTAACCTCGGGTATGCGCGTGTTCTCCCCACCATCACAACACACACGTTCACAAACTGGCTTAATGAGTGCCTAGGGAGGAGCAGGCAGACAGGCACATTGTCAAGACAGATTGGCTTTGAGCTCTATGCACCCAAATTCTTTCCCCCAAAAACATTGATGTAGATTCTTCAAAAGCCTTGAGTGACAAGACAGGTGAAGGGGAAGTGGAGAAAAAGAGGGAAATGTGTTCCACCAATAAATTGTACATGTCTGTCACTCATTGATGAATGTTTTTAAAATCAAGTGTAGCCGAAATCTCAAACACATGGGAAAAGACTTAATCATGGCCGAGTACTATAAATCAGACTTTTACTTTTGTTTGAACATCACGGAACCAACTCCTCAAAAAGACACACAAATAAGAATGACTCAATTTTAAAAAGCAGACGACATCTGTGGAAAAGTTTCTTCCAGTAAATCAGCTACTTCTGGCCCGAACTCTCAGAAAAACATCTGTTGGGACACACATATTTGGAGATAACCTACTTTGTGTTGTCATTGTGCGTCCAAATACAGTACAGTGCCCTTTAAGCACTTGGATACTTTTCTTTGGTGGTCATTTTAGTTTGAAAGCACTAAATCTTACTGACAAAACTTGTAGTAGAAAAATGACCATTCCGAGTTATCAGAGAAAAACTTTAGTAGCCTCTTTACTCCCAGGAATATCACATTCAATTAAATACATAAACCCATCACATTATGGCTCACTCAAAACTATCTGCAGCAACATGTTAGATAGAGGCCACTGTCATTTTCTTTTCTACACCCTTCATTCTTAAACTACAATGTTACGCTAGACAGCCAAACTCAATAGCCCGGCGTTCCCCCTCACTTCTCTCATTATTAATTTCCAAGCAGAACGTATCGGCTGCAGGTGCTGGCACAGACCAATATTGAAGCCAAAGGAAAATCTTTCCTCAATCTCTCTGGAAAAGCAGACAGACGGACCGAGCACTCTTAAATCCTTGAGCAGGCGCTTGTGGCACCACAGGGACTCACTGGACTGGGATAAATCCTCAGTTCCATCGCCTCAGCACTGAATGAGACCATTTCCCCAAGAGGACATGTGCCTAACCAAGCCAACAGACGGGCAGCGGAGCGCGGAAGCCTTCTCTCAGAGGTAAACCAAGTTAATTCATCTGCCATAATGACAGCCAGGCCACAATTGCATCACCACAAACCAACATTGAATTCCAATCAAAAGTTGTCTTCTACTTTCATCCAGTCGGACAATAGCCTCTTATCGCAGTTCAGAAAGTGGAATTAGGAAGTCAACTGAGTGTGAGGAGTTTTGTCTCTTTGTTTTTGAGCCAGGATTGAGTAAAGCCAAGTTAGCCAGACAAACACATTCCTGTCTGCCTCTAGTTCTGGCAGCATCAGCTCAGACGTGACTACAGCTAGGCCTTCATGCTGTGCGGCTCCTCTGATGGGATTAGCCTTTAAAGACTGTGGAAAACAATTCAGTGCTCCCTCTCAAAAAGGTCAAAACAAAGCATTTCTGTATTGAGTCATGTGCTGTTAATTCTGCCAACAGTCCACTTAAAGAAATGCATTAGATTTACTGATTTAAAAATAAGTGCACTTTGGGAGTAGGAATAATGCAGCAGTTTAGATGGACCATTTGATACAACCTCTGTATCAAATGCCTGCCTACGTCTTATTCACAATGGCCTGTTTCCATAGTCTTTCCAAAGAACAACACAGCTTTACTCACGGAGGTGGAGGAGAGGCTAGAAGCATCGGGTTACCACTTTGTACGCTTCACAATAAAGGGCCGGAATAAGGAAGTAGCAAGCTTGGTTACTCTTTGTTTTTTAAGCCATGCACCATCTATTCATGCCTTCTAAAGAAGATGAGGGCAAGCACCCAGGGGTATCAGGCTTTTAGTTCAGCCTTACAGCTCGTTCCCTGGTTAATGAGAACATTAATTACATTCAACAAAAAATATCTCAAAACTAGACAAGAGTGTGTACGCAAGAGAGAGGAACAGTCACACGTTTCTTCGTTTCAAAGGTGCTTGTGTAAGGCAAATACTTCAGAACAGTGCTAAAATGCCCCAGGGAGGTGTACGCCAAAATATTACCATTTTCTAATTAGGCTGAGACAAATTGTGCAAGTCTGAATGCATGAGGAAAGGAAGATAAAGAAGGAAGGTGGAGTGTGGTAAACAAAGCTATCTGCAATAAAGCCTATTAGTGGCAAGCTCGGAATCTTAGCATCAACAGGCCTCCATTGTCAGCCGTCTTAATGTCACATGATACCAGCGCTAAGAAGAGTAATACCCACATTAACCACTATTCTTCTACGGCCTTTTCTCCTGTCCCCTGTGATCAGCCTATTGCAGCCATAATCCAGCCTAAACCCATTCCTAATTACCCTGGTTTGTCCGAATATGCAAAAGCCGGGTCTGCTCCGGCGAGGTCCTGACACAATGTGCACACTTACAGCTCTCTAAACAGAAAAGCTGCTCCCTTAATCTTGTGCACTGCCAAGAATTTATCATCAGAGAGATATTAGCGCGGGATGCTAATTCTCTCATTAGCATTTTTCACTGCAGAAGAATAAAGCAAACAAAAGGGGGGCATAATCCAGGGCTATGATTTATGAACATAGAAAATGGCCAAAGGAGTTAGCAAATATTTACATATAATCAGGAGGGAACAATCTGGCCCTTTCACATATACTAAGCACACAGTAGACCCTGGGCAGCTTGTGCAGACACCCACACATAAACTCGGGAAGCAATAATTATGATTTTCTGTTAATCGGATGAATTAAGCTCTTCGTTAACTACACCCATGGGCTCTGTGGACATTCTTGCATATCTCTGGTTGTGGTAATATGAAACAATAGTCTTAAACTGGCTGGTTCATTTGACAAAAAAGGATACAAATACTCTGTTGCTTTGTGTTTTAAATCACACCAGAGGTTATTTAACTTGACAAAATGATAGGGATATTATTATTTGGTACATGGTAATGACCACCTCAAGTCAGTATAACATTTTCTGGGCTTACCCGTAAGAACTTAAAATTTCAAGTAGGCTTTTATACAATATATGGCAGAAGACTCCAACAAAAGAAGTTTCCCTTGGCTTCAGTAAATGGCTGGTGAAAAATGTGGAAAATACTGTTTTCTCTAATGTTTTCAAGTCATTTATTGGTAATTTCAGGTCACACATTGGTTCATTACTAAAATAAAATATAACTTGTCAGGTTGCCAGGTGAACGGTGTTTCTGACCATGACGGAGAATGTAAATCTTATTGTAGTGCTTTTCAGACAATCACTTTCCCATCCCCTACTTTCCCTGGACATGGCTCGTTGGCCCCACCATGCAGTCCACCACCACCACAGCGACTCAGCAGCAGGAACAAACAAAGCTCTTTCAAAAAACTGTTTGACGGGCTGTCTCTTAGGAACGCTCGGTAGCCAGGCAATCCAGGAAGTAAGGGGGGCACCCTGAAGGACCTGAACAGGCTGAAATGCCACCTGTACACAGCCCTCCAGGGAAGATATCAGAACGTGGTATTTAACAAACTGAACAATGATCTAAAGGCAAAAAGGCCACATCTTTTCCCGGTCTGGATCTCTACTCATTAGTATCTCTTCAAAGCCAGCTGTTTAAATATACAAGGTAGAGAAATGTGACTCATCTTTACGCCCTGAGGCACTTGTACCACCTTGTCTAAAGATGTGAATAATAGATACTGTTTTTTAAAGAATCAGTTGTTAATTAGTGGCTGGCTTGAACCATGCCTGCTACATTTGGATTGTGATTGATATTGAGAAAAGTGCATTGAACTGTGTGTCCTTGAAATGCCTTAAATCTCTGATTCCCAAACCAGCACACAGCAATTGGCCACATGCTGGTCTAGCAATGTATTTTTATAGAATAAGTTTGGTCTTTTATTGGTGTTTCAATTATTGAACTAACTTGACATTATTTTTGTGCTTTTTTGAAGTATGTGTTACATTTAATAACCTTTTTAGTTTATTTTGTGAACCAACAAATTTTTTTGCCAGCTCCACTCCTGGTACTGAGCCAGTGTTTGAGAACCACTACCTAAAAAAACCACACAAAGCTGTCAATGGTATCATGGCCTGTTTTTTTTTTTTACTATGAAACGGTCTAGAAGTCTGAGTAAGTGCTGCAAAAGAGTCATATCAAAGCGAGGAGCACTGCGACGGGAGGTCACGGAGGATCGAAGGCAGAGTTTCAAGAGGAAGAAGACAATAAGCTGACTGTGACAGACGGTTTGAGAAATCAATAGGCTGTGCTTCTGCTCAGTCTCACTTCAGCACCTGGACCAGACCAAAGCCTCCCAAAGCTGGCTGGGTTCCCGAAACTCACTCTTACTTCTATACACTGTAAAACCTGACAAGATTGCTCAACTTAAATAAATAAGGGAAACTGATTGGCCAAAATAGTTTTTTTTTAAGATATTTTGGCCATTTTTTTTATTAATTTGACAGGACAGCTAGGCGACAGGAAACCAGGGAGAATATCGTGGAACAAGATTCGGCAAACCGTTGGGAGCCGGATCCGAACCCACGGCCACATGTTGTGAGCCTGCTGTGCTCGCCCCGGCACCATGCTCGTTAAAGTTTATCAACTTTAACAATTTAAGTCCATATGTGAATTATTATTGTACAATGCATTATTGACTTGATATTTTAAATAGCACATTGCTCATAGTAGCATTTAGTAGTAGTAGCTTTTAATTGTATCATGACAATAGTGTGTATCTAGTGTAATTTAGTTTAATTTACTAATGGCTTTACAGTGCAAAACGCTTTGCTTCTGGTGGCGGTCAGAATCCACCAAGCATATTATTATAGAAGCTTCAGCGTTTGTTTCTATTTACATGTAAATAAGAAACGGCTTCAATGCCCCTGTGGTCAAAAAGTAAAATGGGAGCATTCATAAATAATAGCAAAAGTTACTTAGCTTTTCAAAAATTGACAGGCCCTGGTGTAATTTTCCCCACATGGAACCGTGATGAAACCAAACGCAACTGTCGCAGAGTTGTTGAAAAAAACACGCAGAAACAAATATTTCACTCGAAAAACACTAAAGAGAAAAATTAATTCTTGATGCCACGAGTTTCTACTACGTTTCACAGAAAACACTGAAAGCAAGTACACCACCAGCAGCTCAGTCTTTTTATTAAACTACTAACTGTGTTGTAGGGGAGAAATTTCTTTTAGTGAGTTTTGAAAACTGCTACAAAATTCAGGAATGGGGAATAAAAGCTGGATAAACAAACAACAAAATATTTCAGATATGGTTTACACGTATTTAATATGCCATAATGCTCTGTTTTTAATTTAAAACATGTTCTGAAACCACAGGGGGGGATGTCTTATGTCAAAAACACATTTATTGAATGTTGTTTATTCATTGTTTTTGAAGGAAGAGTAGCCTAACATTTATATCAAAACAAAAGAAATCAACTAATGTTCTTCATTATTTCAGCACAAAAACATCAATTTAATAGGACTGAATAGCAGGCAACTGAAAACACATTTTAATACAACTGGAAATAGCACAAAATGTTTTATGAGTCATAATATGGGAGCCTATTCATTGCTACATAATGCTTTTCATTGCAAATAATCACTACCTTTAAGTAGTTAGTAGAATCTTTACAAATGAAATTTAACAGAGCTGACAGCTGACACCTGGGCCTTCACAGCTGTCAGGACCTACAGACGACCACAGCCAAGAGCCACCGCTGTGCCAGGAGTCTGCTGCAGCAAGAGACAAAATGCCTGACATTCAGCAAAAGGAACAGAAACAGGAGGCTGATGCACTGAAGACCATATAGCTGAAGTACACAGCACGGCTCAAACAGGGTGTTATTCTCTGTATATAAATATTTTGTATACAGTGTTGTGTTGTCCTTTCTGTTTCAAGGAGATAATGCTAATGACGTGGAAGTTGCATGTTAAAGATTGTTGGATGTCCTTTAATGTGATATGTGTGTGTATAAATAATACTGTTTATGTTTATTTTTAGGCTATGGGAGGGAATTTTGAGTATAGGGGGCCACCATAGTATTCTGAATTCATGGAAAATTCCATTGCTCGGTAATGATCTCTGCTGTCCTGATACAATTTATGTGAAAAGAATGTCTGTTTAATAAGTGTAAGATTAATTTCACTATGATCAGGTTCATGGCTCGATCTCAGAAACTATATTTCTTGGCCCAAAGAGACAAGTCAAACTAGAAATACAACTTCCCCTTGCTGTGCATGACTCATGGCACAAAGACAAACAAAAGCTGCATCCATCCAGTACAGAGGCGGCTGAAATAGTCCAGAAGAAGCTGTTTTGACTTTAGGGCCTGTCAGGGGATCAGATTTCACTGGGCTGTCATGGGGAGAGAATTGCAGGCAGCTCAACAACTGGTCTCAACAGCTCTCCTGGCCCAATCCTGAACCATGACTTCAGTGACCTCAGCATTTGTTTCGCACCACATGCAACGGCAGCCACCTGAAGAATCTGCCTGTGAAATTTGTTGACACAGAGAAAGGTACAAAACTGAAACACGGCCATTGGGCTAAATATAAACTGCACAGAAGGCTTTTCTCTCCTCTGGGTGGGGAAGAGGAGCTACTCATGGCATCAGTCTTGTAGACCCACTTTCTGCAGTCTTATAGTTTTCTACCTCCGGGAAGACAACACAGAGACGGGAGCCAGCCTCAGAGCTCAGCTGCTGTCTTTGGGAGATAATTGCACAACTGTATGCCTGTGTCCAGACACCCGCTCTCTCATTCTTAAGATAAGGCATGCTCATAAGAATTAGTGAGGCAATACTTTTAAGTGGTCATATTTTAAATTTCAAAACTAGGCCCATGCTGTTGTTCCCGACAAACAAGGTGTATGTATCGGCAAAACGCCCCCATACGTCTGCCCCATAGGTCTGCCCCATACATCTGCCCCATACATCTGCCCCATATGTCTGCCACAACTGGCACCAACGGGCACCTTAATCAGACATTGTGTGATTTCTAAGGGTTTTTATATTGTGAATGAGCAATTAAGAGGCCCTGCCCCCAAACCATGACAAACATGGGAAGGGTCATTTGACTTTTTTTAATTTGACTGGATGAAATTTGGTAAATTTAGCTAAAACTACACTTCTTTCAGTCTATAGGGGGCGCTATTGACCTAACCGCCATCATATTAGTCAGATGTGTTCAGGGCCGGGGGGTAATTAGGTATTTCAGGTTTGAGCCTAATCGGGCAAAGTATGTGCAAGTTAGAGGCTGTCAATTATACCTGACCTCCCAAATTCAATTCAAAATGCCGACTTCCTGTTTGTTGTAGGGTGGGGTCATAATAATATTTTATGTTGGGTACACTGTGGAGAATCACTGTACCAAGTTTCATTGCTCTCTGCCAAAGTGTGTCCAGGGTCCCATAGGGGTCATA
>JAVQKC010008878.1:0-11454 GCA_036025475.1 Philypnodon macrostomus
TCTCTGCCAAAGTAAGTGTGCCCAGGGTCCCATAGGGGTCATAAACATGGGGGCGCTATAGAGGCATTCTTTATTTGACCTCTGTAATGTGCCTATGTACATTAAGTATACACTAGCCCGGATCACTGTGACAACATTCAGGATTATTGGCTCAATAAAAGTGCATCAAAACATTAATTTGTGAATTATTTAATTGTCATTAATCGAAGATGTACCAAACTCAATCCAGTTGAGCATCTTCATGATATGTACAACAGTTGAAAAAGATCCAGCAAAGACTTTTTCAGTTATTACATTCACAGTTTTGGCCCGTAATTAATTATTTACTTAATTAATATTCTTCAAAGAAGTATCTGTGTGCAAATGTTGAAACTGATCCAGCAATTCGTTTTTGAGTTATCGCGTTCACAGCTAGGCTCTGCGGACGCGGACGAACACTGACGTGATTTTATAATAAAGTCGTTCCGATATAATTATTAAATATACTGTATTTAAATGTTTGTATGTCTTATATTTCGGTTCATGTCGGGGGTAATTAGCAGTGAGAAGATGATGAAGTCTGTCTAGTTTCTTAATTATAAAAATCCCCATAAACTGCAATGAATAATTTTATGTTATTAGAGGCTAAATGATTAGAACTGATTAACTGACTGGTAATTGTGCGTGTTAAATTTAAATGTGCACAGTAGGACACGGTGTATATGTACGCCTATCACGTTTCACATATGTTATACATGCCCTGTGTGTTCTGTATTAGGTTCGAGGATCCTGCTGCTTTAGACGGAGGTCCAGACGGTTTGTCAGTGATCCGACATGTTTTGATTTTGGCTTCACAGATTCTCCTAAATCACAGGTAAAGGCAAAAACACTGCAAAAAACAAGCTCAGGCGCAAACCGAGCCACCTGGAGTTCATTTGAAACGGCGTCACCTTTACACAAGAACAGCTTGTCCCTACATACGTATATTAAGTTGCCTTTTTAATGGGTTTGACCTTTTTACTGAATAGAGCTGCATTTGTTTGCCTCACTCTTGGCTTCTGCTTAAAAAGTGCAGCAGACAGTGATATTTCTAATGATTTCTCCTATTCCTTGTAAACCAACAGTCGTGTCTACTTAGAGGTGGATCCGAGGCACCCTCCACTTATTGAGCGGTGGGTGGAGGCAAGCATGGAGGAGCTTCATTATGTCGAGACAAAACACGATCTGAACGGCAGGTCCGTACAAGAGCACCTCTTAGGCTTGATGACATTATTAAATGTATGATGTCATTGTTTCTATTTTAAGCTCGCTGCATCATAAACCTAGGTCTTTTTCTTTTTCAGGCCACGATTCTGCATCCTTCAGAAAGAGGATACAACAAACAAGAACTGCAAACTGGATTTGGATTGAGAAACCCAAGATCCTATTACTTTGGCTTTAGCCCAGGTCAACTCAAGCTCGTAACTCGACTCCTGCCCGCTCTAAGCCGCGGATCGTACATGCACTTTCACTAGATGTGATCATTCAGCATTTCCCATTTCAAAAGCTTTTCAATCATTTTTTTGGGTATGTCTAATCTGCTAACATTTCATGATTGCGTTATGTACTGTAACTAGATCAAATTTAAAATAACGTGAGTGGGATGGCACAAAATCAGGCTCAAAGCTGAAGGTAATTATCAAGGCTTTTTCTTAGAACGCCTTCCTCTCTGAATCTCACCCTCTTCTCGGGAAGCATTCACCAGTTCTGTGAATTCACTGATGAGCGGTCCACCCCTTTTGACTTCTCCGGCTTGCTCACTTTATAGATGCAAGCTTTGCGCAAAATTCAGAACCCAAAAAAAATGCATTCATTTACGTAACATGTCAGTCACAAGATCAAACATGACACTGGTGATAAAATGTTGATGGCAGTCATTTTCACTACCCTATAACTGACATTTAGGCATATATATAGATAAAAAAAATATAAACCACAGGCTCACTCCATCAAGTATTTTAATATAAAATGTACATGTAAAAAGTAGAAAAATGAAAAAAAGGACATCTCAGTGAATTCATTTTGTACAGTTTTCTTAAGTACATCCCGGACTTGATGAGGGTAAAGCAGGTGTATGGACACGCTCCACATCCATAACATAAGATGTCTTCAAAATGTCTCTAAATAATCTTAAGTTACAGTACTGAGGTGTTCATGAGTGCTTCATCAAACACAGTCTCCTTGATAAATTAAGTGACCCTGTGTGTCCAGTACAGTCATCAACAATATACTGGATTTCCAAAATGCTGAAACTTTACATATGATTCAAAACAGGCACAAAGGCCCTGTTTTTCCTTCAGTTTTTGTATTAAAAAAACTCTGCAGTTGTGAAAAGGGTTTGGGCCATTTTGTGAATGCAAGGGAATGACACGTCAATCATACCTTGAAGGGATAGTCCTGGATGTAGCGGAGAAGGGGTCCGGGGAGTGGTAGCAGTTTGGGGCAGTCCGAATGTTTGTTTATGACCAAGCGTGTTAGGTGCTGCAAAGAGGGTAGACCTTGGGGCTTGTACACGGGCCGTTTGAGTTTTAAAACCACTGAGGAGTCCTGGGTGCTCTGTGGTTGAAAGGCTTTTGATGGAGATTTGTCCTCTACATTCCCCTTCTCCTCCTCCACGTGCCTCTCGGGCCCCATGTAGTGCTGCACCAAGCTGAGAACACTGGGAAAAGAGGACAAGGTGGGGCGAGCTGGCGAACTGGAGTCCAATAAAAAGCGTGATCCCCTGTACTGGATGCGTATGCTGGTGGGACCCCGGGCAGTCCTGACCGAAAGAGTAAGCATGTACATGGGGTGGCTGCTGTCTCGTACCAAAAAAGCCCCCTCGGACGCCTCCTGAAGTGCTGCGTGTGCCTGGGCTGCGGTCACTGCTCCCCAATACCATCCTAGAAACACATTTTTGAATATTAGTCGTTTTGTTTTCGATTAACTGAATTTCCCTTCATAAAAAAACATAATATTATAGGATCTAACAATACAGGTTAGTATACCTGAGTTTTCCAGATAGCAGAAGTTACTGGCTATCACTTGTAGGTCCTTCGCAGGGTCCCAAAAAAGAGGGATGTTTTGAAGGCAAGGGATCGACGGTACATTGTCCGTCCGCATGCCCAGCAGGCCTTCAGGAGATGCAGAAGCAGGCAAGAGAGCTCTAGGGCTGCAGTGGAAAAAAAACAATCTGGTTAAGACGTTCGCAAATGGTAATGTAGACTGAATGTTTGTACAGGCTGCTTTAGGATATTCATTGAAAGAATTTTTTACTCAATCATTGATCTAGGATAGAACATGCCAATATATTGACGTTTTCTGGAGACATCACCTATAATTAGTTTGCCCTATAATGGTTTTAATCAGTTAAGTTTTATTTAGTGGATTTTAAGTACAAAATGTCATTACTTTCTAGTCAATTAGTCACACAAGGACAAAATGGTGTAGTTTTCAGTAAAGTGAACAAAGAATCAAATGTAACAAAAGAAGTGCACTTACCCGGGCACACAAAGAATCATGCTATAATTGTGGAGTCCCAATGCGGACTTAAGCGCTGTCAGTAATGCTCCTTATTCTTTAAAAAAATAAGAAACATCAGCATAAAAAAAGATTGGATAAAGACGAAAAAACCCCTCTGAGAAAACAGATCGTTTCGCTGCGCCGTGTTGGTTTACTATGTGGAGGCGGCGGTACGCGGAAACAGACGAGATATCGCTTATAAAGAACACGGAGTACGACTAAAAGAGTCGCCGAAGAAACATTTTAAAACAATAACTTAAAAAAAAAACCGTGAAGTCTCGGTCTGTATAGCAGCGGTTCGGAGTGTGGTGTCACGGAGAAAACAGGTCCAACTGTGTGAAGGACGCGCTGTAAAGGCTCGGCTTTAAAATTTCCCGTTCCCTAGAAGTCTATTCTCAGAAACTGCTCCAGCGCCGGCGGCTCTGACGTCACCGCGGCAACCAGCGCTCGCCGTCAATGGGCTTCGGTGCGCTACAAGAAAGTATGGGCCGAAGGGACGGGCTGCGATTGGCTACTGATGCAGCTGGTGTCTTTTAAGCGGACCGTAGTAATGGGCCCAATGTAGCTCAAAATGTTTATTCTTTTAGCATAATTTAAAAGGAAGGTTCGAGCAATGCACAGGCTTCTCCCATGGACTTGCAGAGAAAATAATAAAATTAAAGAATTAGTTCTTGTTTAGACTTTTTTAATACCCGGGTTTAATCTGGTTTAATATGCTGGTTTAGACCTACTTTAATTATATGTAGCCTATTAGAATCACAGAAATGAATGGTACTGGCATCTTATGACAATTTTCCATGACTTTCTCAGACCTGGGGAAGTCTTTTTTTATAATTTCCATTACTTTTTTTGCGCTCCATGACAATGCAAGTTGATTGGCACTTACAACACACCAATCACATTACAAACCAAGTTAGGCCCTCCCCCTTTGTTGGAACAACCAATCACAGTTAAACACAATGTCCTTCTGGACTATACTTTCTGGCAGTAACCGGCGCCCTCTGCTCTTACGCCACCAAACCTACTACTTTACAAGCCAAAATGTTCCCCGGAGGAGCGCATATTTTCTCTTTTATGTACCCGGGTCTCCGTCTGGCTCCATGTGGTGTGTTTTTGCCCCATTCCCCCGGCCTATGACTACCCCTGTGCGGTGTCTTCGCTGAACTGAAGCGCCGCTCAATCCCAGGAACTGCGCTGTGTGCTTCTCTCTATCCGCTTTCCAGGAACCGTGGCTGGGTTTGTCTCCGCCCACCGCCGCCGCGCACAGCCCTGACACAGCCTTCATTCTGGGAACTGGCCGCCTCGACATTAAAGATAATAGGAATGCACACTGGCTATTTCCAGTGAAACAGATTTCCCTCGATCCATGGTCCTGGACCGTTTTTCCCGGAGTACGATAATTATACTTTAGAAAACAGCTTGTTATTGTGACAGTCAAAAAACCTAGAAATGTGTTTATTATCTTCAAAGGTTCAGATAAAAGGATTATGGCTTTTGTTATTGACACAATCCTAGTCAGGTTCACTGATTAGCCTATATCTATACTGATGGCTTATCGAGAGAAAAATCCAGGTTTTACCTCGAGAGAGCAAAGTGGATTATGGCTAAAGATATGCTCCAGCTCTGAGACCTTAATAATGTTTACCAAAATAAAGAAGAAATAGTTTTTTGTTATTTTAGTCACGGCCATGTGGCTATAGGTCACCCAGCCTGCTCAGGTTTCCAATAATGTTTGACAAATAAATGCATAGTAGACTAATCATGATGAGATAATTCATAGTAATGTGGGAGTAGACTGGCATTTTACCTTGAAGTAGTCATTCCATTGTTTAGTACTAATCACATCTACAGTAGGCAATACATCTTCACTGAATCATATATCATTGATTTGCAACAGTCCCATAATGGCTAATTCATAGTGTGTGGTATGTACTGACCATAATGTCAATTCAATTTAACATATTGTAGCTTATATTTATATACAGTAAAAACTATATCCAGTGGGCCATGCTTGTCCAGTGAATCACAGCTCATTGTAGGAGTGGACAATATGGTAAAAACACAGTAAGCATACACAGTAAACTACTGCTATGTTTCAGTGTACACCCAATCCGTCCAGTGTTCACCCTAATACTTAATAAAAAGTCATTGTTACAGTAAAAATGACAGTGAAGAGCAGAGCATAAATGAAGATTATGCTGATTCTCATATCACAGTTAGATTTTTATCGCCATCTCGTCCCCACCCCTAGCTCACTGATTTTGTAAAGTTCCATAATAGCTAAGTCATATTGTGTAATAATGTGGGGATAAATGTTGTAACAATAGGCCTATGTAGTCAATCCAACATACAAGGCAGTAATAATACATCAAAAATACATCTTCACCGTTATCAGACCACAAAACCATTTTTCAAGTTGGAAAAACATCCACTAAATAACTCCTATAGACTTTGGTTGCATACAAGTGGGTCAAAGGACATGCAAAACTGTGCCGTATGTATCACAGCCATATTCGCGGCTCAAGCTGGCTGATCCCAAATAGCTCAAGCTCCACTTTTTCCTAGAAATGCACAAATGAGCTTTTCAAGAAGCCTTGTGGCCTTTATCTTCATAACCTCAGCTGCTATATGCCATTGTTGAACCAATATATTTTACTGCAGGAAAAGAGCAAGTCAACATTCACTATTATCTTGTGTTTTAATGTACTTTAATATCAGTTCGTCATAACATCACGATTCTATTATTTTCAAATGATGCACTAAAAAGCAAAGAATTCGAACATGCATATAGATAGCCTTATGTATATGCCAATTAGCAGAATTTTAAGATGGAATTTCAAAATGACATTAGTATGTAATTAAGGAGTATTGAGGATGTGCTTAAACTGGGTGTGCAGCTGATGCTGTTTTCTGTTAAAGACCAGATTACAAAGAAGAGCAGGGCGTTTACCAGGAAAAAAACAAAAGGTACATAACGTTTTCTAGGATCTCCTCGTGTCCTCGTGTGGCTTATACCAAACGGGATTTTTATGTTTCAGAGGATTACATCTGGATCTAGTCACATGATTTGGGAAAAGAAGAAAGTCATGTTCAAATGTTAAATGAATCTAAATGGAGCAAAAGAAAAGATGCTTGCAAACTACACAGGCGTGCAAGTTGTATAGTCTCTTTCTCTCAGCTGAAATATCGACATTATTATAATACCTTCAGTTTCTTTCTGATATTGAAATATCAAGAACTTTGCTATATATTGTCAAATTACAAACTACCAGAAAATGCAGCACAGACCAGATGATAAAACAATTTCAGCACATTTTGTATTCATGTTGTAATGTAAAGTGTGTACTTGACATTTATGCACTCATTGTAAGCAGTCTGGTTTTGGTATTCATCATTAGACTTTGTTATTTACTAGTGTCTGCTGTTTAGGGCACAATAGGCCTGTATTCTTTTGAAATACAATACAGTGCAAATGTTTGTGTTAAGAAATGTCCAACATGAGAAATTATAGATTTTTTGTGAATCTGGATTACCATCTGGATCCAGGCTTAGTATGAGTGAAATGAGAAGCCTACAACTGATGAAATGGTACTTTCCTTCAAAATGTATATTCTTCTGAATGTTCATTTTGCATTTTAGAAACTAGAAAACATGCCTAAAACATCTGCACAGTACTGTATACCAATTGCTAGTTTCTCTTACAAGAGCCCAACCAATGTTTTGATTATTCATATCCTCTGCAGTGAATTAAAACACACCATCAATTTCTCTGAAGCCTGGAAACAACAAAAGGCATGTTCTGAGTAAGACAGTGGCTCACAAATAATTAGGTCATTGCTCTTACTTATGCAGCAATGCTTTCACAGAACCCTCCTAGAAACATTACATTGTGGTTTGGGATGAATCATCAAAATGAAGCCAATTCCCAAAGATACATTTCATTATAAATCTTACTCATTCACCAGACTGATCAGTGTCTGGAAGCAGGATACATATGGGTCACTCACACAAGAATGATTTGCCAGCTCATAAAATGTCAAGTTGTCTATTAACAAGTCCATTGTCAAACGTGTGTGTGTGTGGGTTGAGCACACTCGCTGACAGGCTGAATACAAACAATATGTGTACAACAGGGCGATCTTTTGTCAAAACTTTTAAAAATCTATTATAAAAAAGTGATTATAAAGTAAATTAAAATACCCAGAATTATAATTACATGTAAAGATTAGTGCATATCAAACTATGACTCCATTAAACAACAGAAAATATGTAATACCACAGTAAAAATACGTTTATTAGTCATTTCATTTTCAATGTTTTTTTGTTTTTGTTTTTTTACAAATGTTGATACAAAATCACCTGAATCTAGACATGATCAGATATTTGACTTTGCAACAAAACAAATGCATTGTGAAGGGAAATGCGGTGATGGTGAGGATGGGAAATTCAGAATGTAGCCATTGTTTCTGGGCATTATTATTCTTGGATTAAAAATATTAGATGAAATGAACAAGCACATTAATTTGTGGTAAAACAGAGAAAAGCATGACAGCATTTACTGCACAATAACATTTAATCATATTTCAAGTCTTTGCTGTGGTCTGTACACAAAGGAAATCCATTCATCTAACGACACAAGGGTTGGAGAACAGTCACTCAAAGGGACATTACTTTCCTTCACTTTTAGATTAGAATTTCCTGTTTAATAACTGAAAATATCAACTGTGATTAAGCTGTTGCTTCCTCTCGGCTGAAAAAGCTCAGATGCCCCTTTCAGACCCCTCCTACTTCACCACTACAGCCAATGGAAAGATGGGGTTTCTTCACATTTCTACAAAGAAAGGGGAACCCACATGTTTTCAACACCTGAGGATTATTCAGACATGCATGAATGGAACAAAATACAACTCTGGGTATGTTTTTGATGAGAAAACATAACACAAGCATAACAGGGCCCCTAAATGATGTGTTGTCCACCTCTAGCTGTCTTGGATGGTGTCGCCCGTTCCTCTGATGAGACGCTTGTGTCCCCGTTTGCCCGCGGGACCCCGGGGCTTGGCGAAGGCCTGCTTATGGGCATGCTGTTTGGGATGGACCTCGTCATACAAGAACTGCTCCGTCAGTTCATCGCCGTCGTCTATCTCCAGCTGCAGGTTCAAACAGGCAAGTGGTGAGTCAGAGCATCAGACAGACATATAACACTATAGTCTGACAGAAGTAAAAACACACACGAGTTCCAATTACTTTGCAAATGTTTGTGTATGTATGTGTGTGTGTGTGTGTGCCTTGTGGTAATAGTATCCAGAACTAAACTCTGACTTAAGGCTTGACAAATATTGCATCAAAAATATTACTCAAGTAGAAGTGAAAGCACAAGTAAAAAGCCTACAAATGACTTTCAAATGACGTTTCTGTGAGTACAGCAAAGATATATCACTACTGTTGTCGGAGTACATAATACCCAGACCTGAAATTTAATCTGGGACTTTCTGTTTTTAATACACTCAAACTACCAAATTTGTAAGGTCATAATCTAGTCCTAATACTACAATTGTTCTACTGGTATTGTTGTGTGGGTTTTAGAAAATGTATCCTGAAAGTACTTTTTATGTACTCAGTAAATTACTTTCCACCTCTGACCAGGGACAATGCTTATTCCACACGTGTTGTGGCTTTTACCTTTCTGGTAATTTCCAAACTATAATCCCTCTCCACTTCTTCCAGTAGCCGGCTTTTGCAGCTCGAATACAGCATCCGCTCTTTGATGCTACAGCTGTACCCTGGCATGGAGTAAATAAACACTGCAGATAGAAAATAAACAGGGGAGGTTGTGAATGAGTGGTTGATTTCAGAGACTACATAACATTGAATCAGCCAGTTTGAGGGAAAGGGTGCATACCAACAGAGTCCAGGTAGTCTCCTTCATGAGAGTGCTTGTAAAGGAAGAAATGATATCTGGGAGTATCTTTGGGAACTCTCCGTGGAAGGTCTTGGATTTCTGTCGGATTAGTGTGCACCAGTTCGATAGTCTCCTTTTCTGTATCCAACCTCTACGAATAAACAAGCAAAAACAGAGTAAAGGAAGAGTTATTCAGGATGATATGATAAATTGTTCTCATCAAATAAATACCTCAACATCTGTGATTATTATAAACTGTATCATGTTGAATTTAGACCTGGTTTAGTCCTGTTTTAATTTAATTAGTTTAGTAGTGGTTTAGTCCTTGTGCAGTGCTTTAGGTGTACTCTATTTTTATGTAGTCACCTGCTGGCTGTTCGGTTAGCAGTTCGAAATCCCCCCAAAATTAGATTTGTGTTATGTTTCTTTGTCGTTGTTCGTTGTTTTCTTCTTGGTCCAATCAGTACGCGAGTTGAACACTGGGAACCAATCATAGAGCGAGGAAGGTGGGCGCTGTGTTTGCGAGCTCAGCCAATGGCAGTGAGTCTCAGAGAGAACGGAAGTGTGTGTCTGTGCTGGTCCTGCTAATATGGGGTAGAACGTTCCTGACGCTCCAATTATCTACATACCTTCTCTCTATATAGTGGGACTCACCAACTGTATATAGTTAACGCGTTTTTGTGACAGCAGAAGTAGAGCTCTCTTTGCAGTTTCTTGCAGTGGAAAAGCGAGTCCTTGGAGCGTCTGGTGCTTGCTGTCCACGCTGATATCCGTCGTCACCTGTAGAGGGCAGTACAGAGACATAAAACAGCTGATGTGGACTACCTGCCACAGTGGTACAAAAATACTAGTTGTGAAAAAAACCGTACACACAGCTGACCTTACCTGTTTAACTCTGCCCTGCAAAAAAATAAAAGACAAACTAGCTTTAGCTGAACATCAATACAAACAAACATCATACAAAACTCCAGGCAGCAGCAGCGTTGACCTCTGTGATTTTGATCCTCTGCAGTTCCTGTTCGGCCGCTGTGAGAGGGGCCGGACCTGAGCAGGAGGCCACATGATGCTGGTACCCGAGCAAACAGACGTCATCCTGGTGGTTCAAGATTAAAAAAACAAAAACAAAGAGGCCTTTAAGTGAGGTTTGACAAAGCAGATACATTTATGTTTTAGTCCTGCATTACCATACAATCTTGGTTTAGAACTGGTTAGACCTGGTTTAATACTGCTTTAGTCCTGCTTTAGACTTGGTTTAGTCTTTGTTTGGACCTGATTCAGACATATTTTGTACTGGTTTAATCCTGGGTTGGCCTTGGGGTTTTATAAATTGGATTTGATTTTCAAAACTCAATACATTAACTTTGAAGTAAAATGAAAGATTTGACATTGGGGCCCATTTAAATATATTAGTCCAAACTTCTGTGACCTCAGTGCTGCGTACGTCCCTGAATACATGAACAGGTGAAATGGAGAATGTGTCAAAGTATGTTAGTATTTGTGAACGAGTGGTTCAGACCTCGGCTGTACCAAATAGCTCGTATTTCACATGTCCGCCTCCAAACTCTTTCTTGACTGTGGCGCGGGTGGCAGCGTACAGCATCTTCTGTTTCACCTGTAAATATCAGAGGAGAAGAGATGTTATGAAACTACAAACCCGGGGCAAGTCATCTCCTAACATGAAGAGAAAAGTGAAATAATGCGGACATTACAATGAATGAATTGAGGTAGAAAGTAGCTAGTCTATATGTGTTGGAGAAAGGTAGGTCACTAGGTTATAGCTTTTCTGTTCTGTGTATTGATACTTAAATATTTAAAATGTAAATAAAAATGTGATTAAATACATGTAAAAAAAATATAAATTTATTCTAAAATACATACATACATATATACACCATTAACCTGCTGCATCCACACACCCATATTGAGCTCTCTCAGCACAAGGACCTCATCCATCAGACCTGGGCACATCTATAGCTTGTCCATCCTGGGAGTGGATCCCTCTATCATGTGGTTCTTCCTAAGGTTTCTCTTTTTCC
>JAVQKC010008894.1:0-15752 GCA_036025475.1 Philypnodon macrostomus
TTCATTCATAGGCAATGTGGGTTAAGTGTCTTGCCCAGGGACACAACAACAGTGTGCGCTCGGACGGGGACTCGAACCACCGACCCTCTGGTTGAAGGACGAGCGCCTACCCCACTGCACCACTAACTTGTGTGGCAGGAACCTAAGAAGATGGAACTCGGAGCTGGACATTGTGCATACTAGGTCCCATGTTTTTGTTCCAACTAGAGAAAGCTCTTTTTCTGTTAAAATGCTTTTATTGTTTCTGTCAATGGACCTCACCTAGCCCCAACGCGCTTCAGCCATCCGGCCTACATCAGGGGGTCCACTAAGACATGCCAAACAATAAAAGCATTTTATCAGAATAAGAGAGTGCCATGTTTTTACAGTTTTATAACTGATGTTACAGGCTGGCTTGTTTCTGGCCCTTTGCTCTCAATAACACGTTGACTGCCAGGATCATGAAATCCGCTCAGATTTAGGGCTCTCCTGGGATATATGAGAAACTCAAGGGTGTCTGTGTTGTGTTTCAGGCATTCTTCTCCGGCAAATTGAAGATCAGGGGAAACATAATGCTCAGTCAGAAGCTGGAAGTCATCTTGAAAGACCACGCCAAGCTCTAAACCAATTGTGACCAAGAGGCACTTCAACCAGCCCCTTGTCAATGAGTGGACGCCAACAACATAATGCAACATATGTGGAAGAAAGCAAATATGGAGCAATTTCATTCTCTTTTACCCTTAAACATTTTAAATCAGGGGCTATTTTTTGTCAGCCCTCAGTCTTGTGACTCCCCATAATGTAACTAAAAATAAGCATTCATTGACTGATATATATTTCTACTTTTCTGTGTGGTTATACTATAGAGGGACACTTTGAAGTGAAATCCTCTGTAATAATTTTTGACAATGTGGGTGAAAATAGTTCGGATGTTCTAAATCATTTCTAACAAATACATATGACTAAACAATGAATAATTTCAAATAACAAGCAATCTGCCTTAAAGTATATGTAAAAAGATATATTTTTTTGAATGTGACTCATATACTGTAGGAACAACATGGATGCTGCTAAAAATAATGAATGAATCTCAGCTCTCACCACTTCAAGATGATCTCTTTACATTTGATTTTGATGATGTAGATGACTCAGAAGATCAGTTATGAATTGATTGATCACTACAGCTATGAAAATTTGAGCTCTGAGGCAAAACTCAATTCTGTAATGTATGTAATGTGTACAGTGATTTTAGAACAATAATGGTTCTATAAAATAAACTAAATCACAATTAATGTTTGTTTTGATTTGCAGCAAGTAGGTAGGTCATTGTTCCGTGTGTAAACTGATATGGTAGCCCTGCAGGGACATGTCTCTGAACCCAGTAGATGTGATTTTTTTAAAATTAAGTGTATTCATATTTTAAAGCAGTCAGTCTGTGCTTCTTCTCTGGCAGTGCTTAGTTTACAGTAGTAGGAACAAAAATAATGGACCTCCAATGGGTCCTGCCACTGGGCTCTATGGCGCTTTAAACTCTCCTTTTCCAGTTTTAGTTCAGGGGTAAATGTTCATTCAATTAATCTTATACTATGCATACTATGACGTTTGAGAAGTCTCACGGAGCTAACACCCTGGATCACGAGATCGTCCCAAAGTCTGAGAAAACTCAAATCCTGATGTGTGCAACCAGCGCTTCTTCATACCCATCCCGTATGAAGAATGCAAAAAGAGGAGGTGCTTAAGAAACTGCACAGTGCCAGATCCTCCAGGCCTGATACTGGTACAAAAACCTTTAAAAAAAAAAACCAGTCCAGATCTAGATACATGATCCAGTTTAACTTCCATGTGTATCAGTTAATCGTTTATTACATTTGTACATTAACTTTATACAATACATCAATTTACACAAGATCTTCATTATAAAATTAGACTCAATTTCACATTTGAAAGAAAACTTCTGAATAATGAGCTTTTTTTATTAGGTCGAGTGAGATCAGTAGATGCACTCAATTCAAAAGCTACACAATAAAATCAACGCAAAAAAATGATAATCTTGCTTTCATAAAACATTTTACCAGGTCTCCTCTGGAGGTATACTATACAGTTGTTGATAAAATGATCTCCAGTTGTAGCAGGTGTCTTCAAATTAAAAGCCAAAAAGAAAAGACATTGGCAAATACGGGTCAAAGCTAGAAATTGCATGATCATGTCTATAAACATATTTCATAAATATGTGGATCTGTACAGATATTCTTCATATAGTGGCTTTGACATTTGCAGCAGCTAGGACACAAAGCAGAGTTTATGGGTCTATTTATACACAACTGGAATTCATAGGCTTCATAAAATCCCCGGCTCATCTGCCCCGAAATTAAGCTAACAATAAAAAGTAAGTCATAATTCTATCTCCACAACAGCAGCAGATTATACGGGCAGTTAGCATTAAGGATAAGTGAACTAAAAATGGATCTCCATTGTCATTTACACCAGATGCTGCTGATGGAGCTAGATATTCCAAAATGAGAAGACCTCAGAAGGCAAATAATAGTTTTGGTTTTAGATGGTCCTTGGTTCAAAGCAAATAAAAAAATAAAACTAAATTCAGGTAAAATTTTCATTGTCCAAAGCAAAAAAACCTGCTACATCTTATTAGCAAATAAGCTAGCAATATATCTTAAATTAAAGTCACTTTGTGCAACTAGCTAGCCTCACCGTTAGCCTCAGCGTTAGCCTACATACTGTGCCGAAATAGAAGATTTAAAGGGTTAAGGACACTTATATCAATAACTATCATATAGATTTTTAATGTATATATTAATATGAAGACTTAGCCTACCTGTATTAGTATATCCAGTACAATACTTAATAGATTAATTTGTATGTGCAAATACGGGGAATGGGAAATTAACTACAACTGGTCACCAGCACAAATGTAAACAAGTGAAGATTGATATAAGCAAGAACACACTTTCACTAAAGGCTGATGAAGTCGTCTCTCAGACCTCGGAGCTAAAATATATACTTTCTGTTGACTTTTGATCGTTACAAAATGGTGGTCCTCAGTCTTTTTCGCTGGCAATTTATTGTTATGAATACATGTGATGTGCTTCTAACAATTACTGCATTGTATTGAGAGAAAAGTTGGTGATTTGTAGGATCCCAAACCATTTTAACACTGTGAAGGGGACAGTGATGGAGGATAGCTGTATTTGCATTAAGACAAGGTTCGTTCTATTGTATTTTTTCACTGTGCAAAAAGGCTTCTTCGTGCATGTGCTGTACGTTGGTACCCTGTGACGCCTCAGACAAAAACTTGTGAATATACGTCAAGTTTTTTTTAATTGAAATTGAGTTTTTAGCCACACAAAGCTTTAAGTTTGTGTTTCAATCACATCACTGAGACATTGAAGTCTGTAAATCCTACGGTATTCAACCAAGTCTTTCTTCATATACTTGTTAGCCAAAGAGGGCTCCAAGTAGTCCCCTTAGTACAGTCTAAATGATGAACTTGACGTCGTTCTTGAGGTTGCCGTGGTTATTGTTGACCGTGCTGTAGCGGTTGGGGAGGACCCTCATCTTCATGGTACCGTCCGCGCCACACGAGAAGATGTGATTGGCCGGTCCCGACTCGATTTGCATGACGCCGGTGCCAAGATTCCTGAAGAGAGACTGCCGCGCGTGTTCATTGGGAAAGTTGTAGATTAGAGTCTGAGTGGTCAAGCTCCAAACCTGAAAAAGACAAACAAAAAATGGGTCTGGAGAACATGATAAAGAGCCGACTCCATCCTTTCTCATACGTCCTGGTTTGTGAACACGTACAAGGCAATACATGCTTCACGTGTGATGGACGGGTTTGGGAGGAGGAGGGGACTGCATTAACTTTTTTGCACAATTTCACAAAATCAGGTAATGCAGCTTTAAGTTAAACTCTAACAACTAATCATTTTATATTTTTCCTTTTGGTAGCTCCTTTTACAATAGGAGCCACCACTGATAATCATCAGAAGTTTAATTTTATTTAGTCTACATCAGATGCCCTTCCTGACTCTCCTTTTATCTGGGTTTGGGACTGTCGAACTCTGGATTTTACTTACGGATTAGATTTATATTAAGGTTTTCAAGACACCAAAGTACTTCACTTCACAAGGCACTGTCACTTCACAGTCGCACACAGGCGGTGGTAAACTTCCTCTTTAGCCCAAAGCTGCCCTGAAGCAGCCTGTAGGCCTCTCTCCATCCACCGCACGGACACTCAAGGCGAGGTTGGTGAAGTGCCCAGCCCAATGACACAACAGCAGTATTAATTGGGAGTTGTGGGGATCAAACCACCAACCTTCCAGTTAATGGATAACGCTATTCTCATTGTGGGTTCTAGAGCCTATTCCAGCACAAACATAAACTCTCTGGTTCACTATGCCACGGCCATAGTGAGCTGAATAGGTGATTGACATTAAGATGTAAAAACCTGCTGAATTTGCCATTTATGGTCTATGTCACTAAAAAATAGCACTTTTTCTAGCGTTATCTCGAGATTGCCACATACTAACTTTAGATTATGTTTTATGGTTGACAAATCGTGCCAGAAACGACATGTGCTCGAAAATGAACACAGCAACTTTTTGGCAACAGCAAATTCACACCGGTACAGAAATCCTCTGGTGCAGCCCTCAATTAAAAGAAAATCATTTATTCACGAAAGAACTCCAGGTATTAACGTTGTGTTTCATTAACTCCCAAAAGCAAAAAAGCTTTATCCACAAAGTTGTGATGTCATTTCGAGGTAGACAAACAAAACAGGAAATTTACTAGAACCGTACGCGGAGTTCCTGTGAGACCGGCTGTGCTTTGAGCTGCTCTTATTGTTTGATTCACATTCCCAGCATGCACCCTTTATTATTATTTGATAAGCTTTTTCTATACACTGTAGTCTGTCTGTGTGAGCTAATCTCCCACTTCCATACTGCATCCAAACAGTTTAAAAGCTCAGTAATGTGCCGCAGAAATATAATAATATAGACATTAAATTCAAATCCTCGCTGTCAGTTGGTAATAACTGCATGTCGCTGAGGTAAAGGGTGTTTTTGCTAGAGCCAAGTGATGTCATATTGTTCCTGGGTTTGTAGACATGTATACATCGTCCAAATATGTAATAATTGTAGATTTCCTGTTTTGGAAGATCAGAGTACTTTATCTTCAATGAAAACACTTATTTCTCTCCACTTGCGTCTCACACTATAAGCTTGAGTCATTTGATCATCCACTTGGAGGAGAGGCTAAGTGATTCATACCGGCTGCACTGTAGGACACCTCTGATACAGACACTTGAGACAGATATATTCAGAAAAATTCATGACAGTGATCTAGTATCTGATTTTAATCCCACTATTTTGTAGCTCAGCTGGTAGGATTGGATATAACTAGGCATAGCATCCACCCCTGTATGAATGTGTTAAGTGTGTTTAGTGGTAGGCTGTTGGTGTGGTATGGCTGCCATGCCTCTGTCAGTCTGCACCAGGGCAGCCGAGGAAGCTTACCACCACTTTGTGACTAGAGCAAATGGATAATGGAATCAGTTGAAAAGTGCTTTGGCTCCCTATCAAAGCACAGATATTAAACAAATAATAATAATAATACATAACACTTATATAGCGCTTTTCAAGATACCCAAAGACGCTTTACAAAACGCAGAGAACAAAACACAAAACGACAAAAAACAAAAGTACAGTTATTTAAATGCAGTCTTAAAGAGGTGAGTTTTGAGGGATGTTTTAAAGGTGGTGAGTGTGGAGGAGTCTCTGATGGGTTTGGGGACGGAGTTCCAGAGGGTGGGAGCAGCTATGGAGAAGGCCCTGTCTCCCCAGGTCTTGTGTTTGGTCCGGATGGGGGGAGACAGAAGGTTGGCATCGGCCGAACGGAGGGAGCGCGTTGGGGCGTGATGGTGGAGGAGCTCGGTGAGGTAGGTGGGGGCCAGGTTATGGAGTGACTTGTAGATGATGGTGAGGAGTTAGTATCGACTTCTCATTACCAAGCCTGAGTGACACTATTTATCCTGGAAGTGAAACCTGTAGCCATTATACATCGTAGGCTATAAGGATTATTTTACATACAGGTTTTACACTCCTTTTGAAGTTTGTTGAAAGGTTGTTGTATGTAATAATGTGAAGTATTTCAGAGGCCACAGTGTGTACACAGAGCTGTTGATGGTTTCAGGCTTAAACAAGTGGAGGGGTAAAAGCAGTAAAGGTCATTGAGGAGATGTGTGAGCACACGAGGTGTTGACAGTATTAAGAATGAGGCTCTGTTCTTTAGCCCACCAGCCTGAAGACCCATATCAAACTGACCACTCTAGTCACTCCAGACTCCAGTCATTTTTGGTGTTATAATGAATGCTGTTGTTTGTTATACCACCCTTTTCCTTAAGTAACTGTTTTTTATGAAGGCCAAATAGCAGCTCACTTGAACAAGGTTCAGTGCCAGCAGACTTCCTGTCTTAAGTGTGGCATCAGGAAGTGGGGTGCCTGGTTAATCAGGCAGAGGTAAACATGCCCTCTGAGATAACAGGAGGCAGCATTCCACAGATGGAGTGGTACAGTTTCACTGTTCAGCCTACATAAAAACTAGTTACACTTGCACAAGCCCAAAACACAGATGTGTCCATTGGGCCATAAATGGGATCATGTTTTAACTTTGAATGTTGGCTTTGTTGTTGTTATTCTCTGCCTTGCCCACTTAAACATATCACAGTACTGATGCTGATGACATCTGGTGACTACTGATAGTTGAAAGGAATTTCACACAGAGCCACTGTTTGCTCATGTCTTTGTAAGTGTACACAAGGTGTGACACTGTGACTGTATACATGAGCAGTTTGAATGCATGTTGGGATAAGCAGGTGTGTAGGTGAATGGCTAAAGAGCAGAGCACGAGCTCCGCAGTAAGGACACTGCAGTACTCACACACTAGCACTGTACGTTTGGTGTGGCTAGCCAGGTGTCACAAATGAATTAACAACAACTTTCCTTCTTGTCCACATGGTGTTGTCATCACTTTCTCTAATATTTCATTGATGTTCAGGATGGGCCCAGTGTCTCGGTGCCTGGGGAGATGTCTTTGGGTCGGCTCCTGCGGCGTGCCTCCTCTAAGGCCTCCGACCTCCTGACCTTTAACCCTGGAACAGGGGGTGCGACTTTACGCTCAGGCCTGGATGGGGAGATTATCTTCTCCAAAAATAATGTTTGTGTGCATCCTGCAGAGCCACTGCCTGGCCTGGCAGAACACCATCCAGGTATGTTTGGGCACTCAGATGGTAACACAGGAGCTAGTCCATAAATAGGCATGTTGTTAAAAGTAAGGAGGTAAGTATGAATAAGTGTGATTGTGTGATGGTGTTTTGGTGGTGGTTGGAGGCGCTGTTAGGGTGAGTCCCTCAGGTGTAAATGCACATAATGGCAGCCGTGGCTACACAAGTAGCTTACCACCACTAGTGTGTGACTGTCCTGAAAAGCGCTATATAAGTAATGTGCATTATTATTATTAAGTACCTGTTCAATTCACAAATGAAATGTGTTTGAGTGATTGATTCAATATAATGTATTTTTTCTATAATATTTTTACACACAGTTTTGTACAGGTACATGTACACATTTTTGTCATGCCAGCACCTCACGTCTGTTTTGTAAATTTATTGACTTAAGTCAGTTTAGGGTAATAGACTGGTGTGTAATAGACCGCGTTAAATTCTGGATTTCTTCCTTCTGCCACATCTTTCTTTTCTCCAATGAAGTAAATCTTGCTCACATTATGAGGTGGTTTTATAGAAATGTGTCCCTCTACAGGTTATCTTTGTGTACATGTGGAGAAGGATGAGAGCCTGGGCACCACCTTGATTCTGACCTGGGTGCCCAACTCTCGAATCCAGAGACATGATGAAGAGGCAATGCGTTACATCACTCCAGAGAGTTCGCCAGTGCGCAGGAACGCACGCCGCCGAGGACGAAGGTGGGAACTATTGTATGTTTTGTTTAAGATCTGCTGTTGTGTTGAAATGCACCATGATATTGGATGCTCATTTTTATGCCACATGTGTCTCCCCACAGACACTACTCTCGGCCCCCAGTAGCTCAAGAGGAAGATGAGGATGAGGAGAGAATTTTGAGCAGCAGCACCTCAGCAGAGGGCCACAGTCTAGTTGTGGAGACCGGAGCAGACCCCTCTCACCAGCAGCCGCTGCCCTCTACTGGGGAGGAGGGTGACGAGGGCTTGTATGAGCTCTCAGATGAAGTGAGTCGGGACAGCACCATGGGCTCAGACTCAGACACCTTCTCCTCTCCGTTCTGTTTGTCTCCGGTCAGTGAGGTGCTCTGTGAGAGCAGCAGCTCTGTCTTTCTGGACAGTGAGAGCAGGTCAGTGAAAAGTCTTATAATTGTTTGTCCATAAAAGTATTGAAAATACAAAATATATATTTAATATTTATTATCTAGTCACCTTTTGCTGAAGGTATTTTGCATTTATTTAATTTATTTTTAAAAACATACTATGAAACTGAACATTAATACTTATGTACGATAACGTCAAAACATGCTTGTCCTCAAAGCACTTTGCTACAATCTCAACTCTGTCCACAAGGTGGAGCCATAAATAAGCAAATCAAACAGATGCCACACTTTATCTGACCACATGGTGGCTTTCTGCTCTACAGTGAGAGCATATTCAGGTAGAGGATGTTTTGTATCATTATCACAAATTTTAAGATGTTTGAAATGTATGTATTTAAATGGACTCTTATTTAAAATGTTGTATATTGTCACAGATGGCCTGAAATAATTTTCCAAATCCTACAAACCTCACTGGCTCCAGATTGTGCCCTAATCAAGGGAGCCATCTGGATAGTGATTGTGTTGCTGTTGAGAGCCTGCAGTCGTTTGACTTTACGGTTCCCCTCGTGGTGGTGCAGTTATCCTGATCTGTTGCCCAGAATGCTTGAGCCTGTGTGAGTGTGAGTGTGTGAGAGGCCTGTCTCCTGTAAGTACAGTCAGTATGGGACTTGGCAGTGCTCTGTTCTTCACAGCTTCTAACCTTTGCTGTGTCCTCTTCTCACTACTCTGTGCCTCATTCACTCTTATATGGCTGCAGTCCTCTGGCACTCAGACCCATCCTTTGTGTGGTCTCCCATGATTTCCTTCCTCTCCTTTCTGCCTGTCTTTTCTGTGTCTGTACCTTACTTTGCATCTCTTCCTCTTGATCACTCTTTTCTTTCAATATTGTTTCTTTTTGGTGTTGCCCACCTCTCAAATATGTCTCCCCCTTCCCTTCCTAAAGCCTGTGTGAAGCCCTTTGATTCCCAGTGCTCCCGGGGTTGTTGTGCTGGGCTGAATGTCAGCTCTCCGGATTAGAGCGCTGAAGAGAGCACCGCAGCAGCCAAAACCCTGGAACCCACTCAATCTCTCTTTCTCTGTGCCTTGCTTTAATTGACACTGTTAAGGGGCCAGGAACTGGAAACATGTCACTTGGAATCATTCAGACAGAAGGAGCTGCATTTGGGAGAATAGCCCAAGATAAAAAGGGGGGCAGGAGAGTGGTGGGAGAGAAATGTACAGTTTAACCACTATCACTGCATCAGCTTTCGCTGGAGTTTTGGATTGGTCAGACATTTGTTTGTAATTTAATGAAAAGTCACAGTAGCAGTTTTTTTTTGTTTTGGGTAGGAAAATTGTCTGTGTATATATGTGTGTGTGTGTGTGTGTATATATATGTATATATATATATATATATATATATATATATATGTGTGTGTCTTAATGATATCGACAAACTTTTTCGGTATACACACCGAAATGATTGTTTTCCTGTCCGCCAAGATTGATCAGTGTAAATAACTCCTAATGCATTCCACTATGTGTAGCTGTATTTTATGTGTGAGGTGTCATCTTCTCTACATAATCTGAAATTTAGATTAGTTAAAAAACAGCCCATACCATGTATATATTTATTGATTTGATAGGACACATTATTTGGCAACATTGTGACATTGTTGGGTATTCCTTTGGGTTGCCATATAAAGACACACTCCAAATAAGTGGACGATCCCATTATTAGGCCTATGTGCACGTTTTTCTCACAATATCCATTAATCAGTGCATTTTTTTGAATACACATTGACTGACCTCTTCACTGTGTAAACCTCTGGAGCACAACCACCCCTTTTTTACTCTCTGTCTTCCCTCATCTCTCAGTCTCTTTTGGGATTATCTGAAGGGCCTGCATGTCCTGGGAGACTAGTAGCACTTGGTCTTGGTTCTCAGGGTGACCTGGCAGCAGCGTCCCGTGGGCACAGCCTCCTGTATGTGTTGGTGTTTGTGGAGAGAGGTGTTATGAAAGGCCTGGGGGCAGTTTGATCTCACCCTGGTCTGACGCTTGGGAAGAGCAACCCGACTCAAAACAGCTTGTTTACATTTCATAGTGTGTGCATCATATGCTTTGCTCGATGGTGGACAAAGCAGAACTAATTATTCTTATGTAAAATTTGTTTGATAACTTGCGATGTTTTTAGTAACTCACTTTAGGTAGTTAAGTACTGCAAAATATACTCAACTAAGTTACTTCAATATAACAATAAAAGAGAATTGCCAAGTACAAGTCGAGAGGTTTATACATTACTATGAGTCAGTTATTTCTTGCATACAAATTTGAAAAAGTCACATACAAATATAAACACAGAATAAAACATAAATTAGATAAAGTATTGGGAAATTTACAGGAATAGATATGTAATGCATTTGTTATTACAATTAGGCCGATAATATTATTAAATTATAAAACTTAGTCCAGTAGTCAAAATATGTGTTGTTCAATAATGTTTCCAGTTACTGCCCATCTCTGACAGTAAGGTGATACTTGTATTAAAGGCGTAACAATCCTTGTAAAAAGTAGAATATACAGTTGTTGCAATGTGAAAACGTGGATACAGTAGTTTTCTTTTTACTTGCTGTTACTTCTCTTTGCCAGTTTGCTTGTAATCCACTGTCTGGTTTGTGGCGTGATACATGAGACAGTGAGCTGTAAATCACTTGATAGCAGAGGGAGGACTGCAGCTTGGATTGATCAGCCTTGTTATTTTCCCATCTGCTAACAGGGAAATGATTAGCCAGACAAGATTGATTCGGGGTGTTACAGATTAAACCAGTTTTTCTAAATGGCACTTTGTAGCGTGTGTGTATTCCATTTTTAAGTGAAAAATGAGAGTGAATAGCTGCTGGTCAGAACATTACAACTCTAATGTGTAACAAATGCATTTATTTAACCGTCCTCTCAAATGTCTGAGTGGCCTATGTTTCTCAGCATTAGCATGTCTTCAGACGTGTCGAAGAGTGCATTATGGCCATTATCCACGGTCCATTCTCCGCGTGCGTGTGTCCGTGTATGCCTTTTGTCCACATGTGTCCGTGCTGGTTGTTGTCGTCGCATTTTTGTGTGCATACTTTGGTCTGTCTGTGTTGTTGCATAGTACTGGATATAGTGGGTTGTGTATCTCTTCTGCAGTAGAGGAACCCTAGGATCAAATTTCAGTGCCGGGAACAACATGCTGGTCGGCCATGGGGGAATGACAAGGGAAATTGGACAGCAGAGAGTATGATTTGTGTGTGTAGTATACGGATCTCTTTATGTGTGTGTGTGTATCCTCAGAAGCCTCCATGCATTCCTCCCATTCTCTGCTTCTTGACCAGGGTCATATCGAGACACAAAACAACAGGGTAGAACTAAGCTGTGAATCTGACTTTATCACTAGGTTCAAAAACACTTCTGCTCACTGTCTACATAATGTTTACAGCTAATAAAATATAGCAGCATTGATTTTTAATAGAAAAGTCTGAAGTGGAGAGTTTCTGTTTGAGAGGTTCTGTTGACTGAAGATCTGACTCACCTCAAATAATCAACCATTTATGCACCCATTTTCTTATTTGTTGTTTTATTTTTTCTCTAAAGGGAGTTGTGCGAAGAGTCCATGGCTCAATCAGTTAGCTCCGCCTCCAGCCTAGATAGCCACGCCCCATCGGACAGCAGCGGCCAATTGCAGGTGGTGCGGTGGGAGGAGCAGCAGAAGGTCCTTGCGCTGGAGCAATTGTGTGGTGTCTTCAGGGTCGACCTCGGTCACATGAGGTCACTGAGACTGTTCTTCAGGTCAGGCTCAAGTCTGGAGGTCGGTTTAAGGTCGTTGAAAGGTTGTAGAGGTCACCTTAAAAGGAAATGACATGCTCCCTGGGGATAGTAAAATTTATTATCAATTTTACGACTACTTTGGTTTTAAAAGTCTCAAGACCATATATATTGCATTATATGGACCTAATTACTGACAAATCCAGAAGTTTGATACATGGTAATAATAACTGGTAGAACAGCAATTATAAATGATTATAAAAAAGTCTCACTTTTTGAAACTGGTACAGTACAGTAAAATGGTAATCATAAATGAAGGATTAATATTTGGTTTTATGTGTTATCAATTTTTTGTCTTGTTCTCTTAGTGATGAAGCATGTACCAGTGGACAGTTGGTCATAGCCAGTCGAGAGAGCCAGTACAAGATCCTCCACTTCCATCACGCTGGTCTAGACAAACTGGCTGAGGTCTTTCAACAGTGGAAGTGCTGCCGAGAGACTCAGCTCAAAGACCAGGTCCAATTTATTGCCGTCTTACCTTGAGACACAATAAGGCCGTGTAAGGTTTCCAGCCTCTTGTTTGTCTTGTTCAGGTTTCAGATGAAAAATCCTGCATGCAGTTCTCCATCCAGAGGCCCACACTGCCATCAGCGGAGATGCATCCGGAGGAAAAACTATACCGACGACTGGATGTGACCACCTGGCTTCGTCACCTCAACCACAATGGACAAGTCGAGGAGGAGTATAAACTATGCAAGGTACATAACTCTGAACGGTATACAACGGTTACAAGATCCAAACAAAAATATGCACGTTATCAAAAAGATTCACAAAACACAAATTCCAAAAATGCTGTAAATAATTGATATGTGTTTAATAAATTACACTGATTTTATATTGAATTTATATTTTGTGTGCATATATGTGTTTTTGTGTCTTTGTTTTTTCATTTCTTGGTGTGTGTTTTTTTGTGCTCAGTTTTAACAATCACATTCATTAACCATAGACTGCAGTTATAGTGAGGCTCTAACCATGACTCTGACCATCCATGCAATCTCACCATTTGTTGCATTTTGCTTTCACAAATGCAGTATGCTCAAAACGTCTCTGCAAACTTTCAATTTGAATCAGCAGCCCCTTCAGTAAATAAAGTCAGGGTTAGTCTTGGCCAATGTCTTTCTGTGACTCATTTACCTTCTCTGGTATTGACTCAATTGTAGGTTTACCATCTTCCTAAAATGACTGTGTGGCAGTTAGAGCGTGACCAAGATGTTTTCTCAGTAAACATGTCCATGAACAGGAGTGCCTTTTTGCTGGACACACATTTGACTGTTTGTTTGTTTGTAGGAGTTTAACTTATGCACCATTTCATACATTAAATAAAATATTTGAAACTATGCATACTGTATCTTTAAACCAAGTGACCTGTTCATGGATGTGGCAACCATTATAAACAAGACAGACCGGTTCCACACCAATCTTTAATAAACAAAAAAGTATAAATATTTGAGAAAAAGAAATATTATTAATAAAATGTGGCTTTTGATCTTGTTAGTACATATTTTGTGATTTTTGGATTGGTGGAGTGATAATCACAAGGTTGGCAGTTCAATCCCTGCTCCAACCCTTTTCATTATGCAATTGTGTCCTTCTACAAGACACTTGGTGGTTGTTCAGGTGGTCGGAGTGGTATGGTTGTCATATGTCTGCCCCAGGGCAGCTTTGACTACCGAAGTAATATACCATCACCCCTGTGTCTGACAATGGACTATATAACTAATGAACTGTACAATGCTTTGGATATCCTGAAAAGAGCAATGTAAATACAATCAATTTTTATTATAATATATAATCTTTTCAGTGTTTTCTTGAGAAGGGAGAGGTTCTGTTTGTTTACTGTCGTCTTGTTCTGCTGTGTGCTGCCCCGTCATTGCCCTCTGCATTTTTGAGAACACTCCCTTGTGCACGCCACTCTCGATAACCTCCTCCTCATTTTGGTTCAACAGGCCATTTTCTTTGGCGGAATCGACCCATCCATCCGTGGTGAGGTGTGGCCCTTCCTGCTGCACTACTACAGCTATGACTCTACATCGCAGGAGAGGGAGGCCTGGAGGCTGCAAAAACGTGCCCACTATCATGACATTCAACATAGGAGGTAGGAGACACAAAGAAGTATACGCCACTAACCGCTGTTTTAGGTAGACTTATTTATCTGCTGGTGAGCCACACACTCAAGGCAAACCAGCTGAAGTATAAACCAAACATCAGAATGAAGAAGAAAGGTGATTTAGTTTGAACATGGTGGTGTTTACTAAAACTACCAGAGACCATGGTGGCCCCTCATAGTCATGTCCTCTCCCATAGTCATAGTAAATCTAGCTCGAAAATACATTTATATAACAGATCATATTTTTTAACTTTAACTATATTGTGATAAAGACTGCTTAAAGGTTGAATAGAGAAAATAACTAGTATTTCTACTCTATTTCTACTGCTTTTTAATGAGAGGTTTTAACTAAATTTCGCCAGTGCCACCATAGTCTACAAAGAAATCTATGGCAAGCGCTGTGGCATCATGGTGGTCCATTTTAACTTAAGTCTAGTGTTCTGTGGGCAAAAATGTCTCGTTGATGGTGGAGGTCTGAGACTGGGTCACATCAAAGTCTGCAAAAGACCATCTCTAAATGCACAAAACATGAAGCAGGTGGCCTACAGCAGCAGCAGACCACACCGGGTGCCACTTTATTACTTACCAGGTCTACCAAATAAAGTGGCAGGTCAGCGTGTGCACATATTTCAAAAAGGAATTTCCCTTGGTCGCTCAGTCACACGCTTTTACAACACTAAACTGGCACATGTCAGCTGATAACACTGAAATCAATTAGACGTTTCAAAAGGCCCGACGGAGCCACAGCGTTGATCTGTGCTCGGTGAAACTGCAGATAAACTATCACATGACCACTCCGTCAGCTGCCAAATGCTCAGTCACTCAAACATTAAACCATATGTGAGTCTATTGTGGCTTCTCATTGCCAAGCGCCCTAGCAATCAATAGGCAACAATCAGGGAAGTGTTAAGGGGAGGTGCCGGGTGTGAAATAAAAGGTCTCTGGAGAGAAAACATGTCAGTGCTTATCAGATCATACACTGTTGTCAGAGAGGAGGAAGGAAGACAGCACTGGTATGCACTGAGAGATGTAAGAAAAACATCTGATGATGACTTTGTTGGTTTTAGTGATAACACAATGATCGGCAATAGCTAGATGTACCTTTTTAATATAGTTAAACTAGACTTATAGGCACCAAATAAATAGTTCTATTTGAATGGCCCTGGACCAAAGACTAAACATCAACACTACTTAGCAGCAATAAATCGTTAATAAATATGTAATGAACAAGCGTTTATTTAATAAGCTGCTTATCGATACTGAATTTTACCATACAACTTTGCTTCAATGTACACAAGGCTATAACTCAAGACCTAAACTAGTTTCTTGTGATGTGAATTATGCTGCGTTCGGGTTACCTCGGAAGTCGGAAAAAAATGACTCGGCTCTACGTCACACCCGAGTCGGAGCGTTCTATTTGCGCATGTCGGAAATCAAAGATCCAAAGGGCATCCAG
>JAVQKC010008930.1:0-20220 GCA_036025475.1 Philypnodon macrostomus
TTAATTTTTAATTTTTAATTTTTAATTTTTAATTTTTAATTTTTAATTTTTAATTTTTAATTTTTAATTTTTAATTTTATTTTTATTTTTTTAATATATATTTAATACATTTCTGTCCAGTGGTCATGGTTAAAACATCAGCTATGAAAATCATATTCTAGCAATCTCTCTGCTACTGTCACATATTCAATGATTAGCTTGTGGACAGTGAAAATGTGAGTTGGCTACTATCTTCTGAAGAACACCTGACACAGTGACCTTAGGGCAGTAAAGTTAATGTCAAGCTCTTATTACACTTTTAGATGTCCATCTCTGTGTTGGTACAGTGTGTTTGGGAGCAGCCAGGCACCTCCAAATGCTCTATCTACATCAGCATATCGTTTGAGAATGACTGCGGATGTTGACAGAGGACATGGGAAGTGCTGCTTGGTGAATGGAGGCTGTACTGAGGAAAAGGGTGATGATATTTCTGACTCCTGCGATCATCTCTGAACATTTCTCCTCCGCACCATGACTGTGAGCTGGAGAGCTTAGTGCTACGTCAACCTGATGTCTCCTTGTCATATCATGAGGAGACCATTAAGATCATTGATTTTTTTTTTCAAAGTCTGCTCATCTGTGCTATTGAAACCATAAAGGTAGAATAAAACAATATTTAGTGCTTAGTTGTAGTCTGAACCATTTGCCTTACTGGAAACTTTAATTTCTTAATTACCTGCCATTTAGTTAGGCGGATATGGTAAAAAATATAATATCAAGATCACGATTTACATTTGATCACAATTTTAGTTTATTTTAATTTTTGTCTTACACAGAAGACTACTGCTCAATAAAAACTTTTTAGCTACAAAGTCAATACATTCGGTGAAGAGTAGGGCATACATAAACACACTGTAGCACGATCGTCACAGGTTAGCAGATCATAGCAGGTCATAGCGTCATACCACGATTAAATAATAATAATAAAATTGCCATATCGCCCACCCCGATGCCTAAATGTTTACAATCTGCCAAAAATGGACAATCTCCTAAATATTGTATTAATAATCCAGTGTTTGTGTGGCTTGTAAGTACTGTGCAAAGGCATCATTGGAATTCCATATGTACATAATGTGCAGAGAAACGGGGGGAAAAAAGTCATTTGGATCCTCATTAAATTTTTAAAAGTCCTGATGGTCTTCTGAAAATGGAACCAACGGCTCCAAAGCAACCTTAATTTTATGCTACAGTAGGTGCAAATTAGTTTCATTAAAAATATTTTTAATCACACTACTCTACCAAGTTAATTTGCTGTGAGGTAATTTTCCATGCTCCCTCTTAGTATCACACTTAGTTATGGACCATGATCGACGTGTATGATCGTGGCTAAACCAATGTTTTCTCCCAATTAAGGCATCTGATTTATTGAGGGTTTACAAAAACGCTTACTTGAATACACTGGAAAAGTACACAAATATAGGCATACACATAGATTTGAATTGTATTACAGTTTTTGGTTATCCTGGAACCACTACAACTAGAAATCTGTTATGTTAGTTCTCCTATGCTCATTCAATTACTGTTTCCAAATGGACTTCTATACTCAAGTTAATTTGGCACCAATGCTGTTCAAAATAACACCCAGGTCTCCATTTAGCAAATTATTCGTATAAAGTCCTACAAAGCTAATGACTGACTGGTGACTTCACAAACACCAAAGTTAAATATATTCTGTTGACATTTGCTGATTTGCTTAGATATGCTTGCCGAATATTTCTAGAAAAATCATCTTTATGAACAAAGGTTTTATTGGTATTGGTCTAGTGCTATTTTGTATAAATGTAGCAAGGTTTTTTTAATCACTTCACACCTGTATGCAAAAGGAAGATGTGAAAAGTAAGTTGCATAATGTCATTCGGCTTTTAGCAGCAGTTTGTAAGGAGCAGAAACTTAACAGAACAGTGCTAACAGATTGACCCAGCTGGAGACCTGGGAAAGTATAGAGCCAGTGGGAGTGGAAGCTAAGGTCTGGTAAGAGTTGCGTCGATGGCGTGCGTTTGATGTTCCTGGTTTTGACCTGTGTAGACCGCCTTTAGTTCTACTCTCAAATTCTTCAAAGCTTCAAAATGGGTTTATAACCTACATGTTTGCTCTTGGTTTAGTATCTGGTTTAGTCCAAATGTCGGTATTCAGTACAAGCAACTGAAAACCTCAGACTACGGGTGCCACGATGGACATTTTCAGGTGATTGAAAAGGAAACCGCCCTGGGAGATAACGAGGGGTAGAGCGCCAGCGTGTGGCAGCGTGCAGCCAGTGAGTGATCTCATAGAAAATAATAGGGGCCTATTTTTTGCCACGTGGCGACGCGTCTGGTGTGTGTTGGCCTAGGCCCCCAGACAGACTGCTCAAATCTGGAGGGTTTTCTAATGCAAGAAGCAGGCATCAGACACTGTGGCCGCTCTAATCTGCTAAAATGGGCGCAGAAGTGAAAACATGCTTGACGTCGTGACTGACCTGCAGAAAATGCATGCAGTCTGTTTGGAGCCTTAAGGCACAGGTTTAAGGTGACAGTTGGGATAGCAATGGTCAAGCAATCATAAACATAAGGCACAGTAAGTTAGGTCCAATATACTGGGCAATCGTTTATTAGAAATTGGAGAGAAGATTGACAACCAAACTGTGGGATCTTTTATTAGCGTGTTTAGACACTACCGACACTACAGACTGTACGTAAATGGGGGAAGATTGGTGTAAGCGTATTTGTTAATGTTTAGTAAAAGTTTGAAAGCGTGATATGGTTAGTGTTTGTTCCTTGGCCACCACTTCGGAGCCTGTCCATCATTAGATAAAGTCCAAGAGAACAATAAGAAGCCCCATGGGAAATATGCCAGCTCTCATTGTTGGCCTTCTGTGTGAGATATTGCACTTCCTCCCAGTAGCAGCACATATGTTCTCCGGCTCCGCCTGGAGAATAGAGGGGCAGGCTGAGCCGTTCCATCTGTCTGGGGATCTGTAGTGGGGTAAAGAGGGGTAGCGCTAATAACTCCCCTGGAAGAGATAGACCACTTCAGAAGATATCGGCACATAATGTTTTTTCAGTCTGGTCTGGCTCCGCATTCTGGAGCTGCCATTTTACTCTTTTACTCTTTGCCCATAATGGGATAAACAACAAAAACTGCATATGGCCACAGAAAGCACATATGTTGCAAAGCTTTCACTGTAAGGACTATTGAACACTTTTCAAAGAGAAAAATATTTCTGTATTTCAGTGTGAATAGTCATTTCAGGTTTGAATTTCCTCTGAACACAGCCCTCTATAGTCTTATCTAGTACATTTGTGTAGTGTGTGTGAGTGAGTTAGCACGTGTGAACCAGGGGAATTGGCTCTCTCCCTGACAGACACTGGCCATCTGTCTGAGCGCTTTAGAGGCAGACACTGTCTGTTGAGCACTGTAACCTGTATATATTTATGTCTCTGACGCCCCCTGCCCTTATATTATCTGCCACTTTATGCATACAAGAAAATATATACAAAAAAATTCAAATGGCATGAATTTGAGCGACTGCTGAGTCGCTCAAATTCTGAGATTCCTTCTAACTTTATGCAATGTGTAAAATACAGGTATGTATACAATATACATAATATATAATGTATATTTTGCGTGGGTGCATGGTAGCAAATATAGAAAAGATCAATTCCTGGGCTTGTGGCCAACAATGTCTGGGTTTCTCGTTGAATGAATGTGAAGTGAATGGTGTGTTTGTCAGGGTCAGCTTTGTGAACTAGGCATCAGGCAACACTGTGAGTGTAAACTAGAATACATCAGAGAAAATGATTGCATTGAAATTGTATTGGTGTAATGTTAGATTTTTAGTATAGTCATTTAGAATGGGATGGGGCTTGGATTGTTGTTTCATTACTTTAGTGTTCACACTCAGTACAGTATTTCTCTGTGATTTTCTTTACATCTGCAGAAGACTCTGAAATAGATTTATCTGATTCGATTAGTCTCATTCTCTTCTAAAGGCAATACGTCTGTTTTATGGCAGAGCTGTCTTTTCAAAGGTCAAGTTGGATTTTTTCACATTCTTTACATAGCCTTCACCTCTCCTTACCTTTCTCTCTGACAGGTTATTTGTTATTTTGTCTCACTAGTGAGGGATCAACAGTTGAAGAGTCGGCCCACACATCTATCCCCCCTCACTGTAAGGATGCACTACAGTGAACTGTTCATATTGGTGTATGGGTGTATAAGTGTGTATGCGTTACCTCAGTGAACCTTGGACTTGGTTTGGAGCAAAATAACATCACTAGACCATGCAGTTACTCAAGAGCTCTACATGCTCCAGCCTCCTCCTTTTTGCAGCCTACAGTTGGGCTACATTGCAGAAGAGTGAATTCAATCCAATCCACTTTATTTATATAGCACATTTTAAAACAATTATAATTTAGACTAGACTGATCATATATTCAGAGCCTACAGTGCAGTTTAACAGTCTCTCCCCGCTCTTCTCCCTGGTCTACTGTCCTATCAAATAATGCCGAACATTTAGAGTAATCCAAAACTCAGCAATAAATACAAGCTAACTTAAATAAAAGACTATAAATATATAGTATATAAAAAAAATGGTGAAAAACAAGACAGAGAGGACCACACAACTCACTCAGACTTAAAACATTCCAGTTCACTGCACAATTGCACACCTCTGTAGCCACAGCTGCCCTGAGACATTCTGACAGGAACATTTAAGGTTTAAAGGTGTAGTCTGTTTATCTGACCCTGTTCTTTGATGTAAAATAGGTAATCTTCCACAATAATTATTTTAATTTTGTTTGTCCCCTCGCCTCTACAGCAACATCAAATCAGAGTTTGTGGGATACTACTTTGACCAATAGTATTTGAGTTTTACTTAAGTCCCTCCCCTGGCCTTTACAGATTACAGATTACAGAAAGCCTACTTTACATCGTAGAACAGGGTCAGGTATCCCATTTCAAATTTTTTTCAAATTTTTTACATTTAATTTTATTTTAAACAATTAATACAGACTACACCTTTTAAGATACACACATTCAATTTTGTTCTCTGCATTTGACCCATCCAGATCTTGGTCAGGATGTACCTAGCCGGAGGATTAGCCTATTGAGCATATTTGTGGTTGTATGCATGAAAAAACATTAGCCATACCACGCCAACAAACCACAACAGTCACATAAACATAAATAGCCATTTATACTGTATATAGGGAAGGTGGGTGAAGTAGCTTGCCCAAGGACACAACAGCAGTGTGAATTTTGTTGGAGCAGAACCATCAGCCTTCCAGTTAATGGGCAAACTGCTCTACCCCCTGAGCCACTGCTGCCCCAAATAAACCCTGTAAATGCTCTCCAAATGCCACTTAAATCATTGTTGTTTTGGTATTTAACTATCACTTTGCACATGCTTCTCTTATATCATGCAGCCCTATACAACAGTGATCAGAGAGAGGTTGTGGCGGGGATAGGTATCAGAGCGGATACTGGATGACTCAGGGAATAATGGGGATGTCATCTCCTTCTTTTTGAATCACATATTTCATCTGAGTTGCGTGTTGGACATGATCCCTCGGTCCTGACTGTGACAGAACTCATAAACCTCAGGCATATCTCCATGTTGAATTTGGACAACGGCTCTGAATAAGACTGTGTGCTGCTGTAGTGACAGAGAGAGCCCAAGCATCAAGAGCATAGTGTTATTAATAACTCATGTGCTGCTCGTGCATGATGTTATTGAGCTGTGCTACTTACAAAAACCAATGACTTCAGACACATCAGAGGAGAGAGACTCAACATATTACCTTATTCTACTGAATGATGTTAGTTAAAACTGTCTTTGCTTAGTCAGAGGTGGAGGAAGTTGCCCAAAGCCCTGCACGGGTAAATGTACTGTAACTACAATTTTACACAAATGGTAATAATAGTGATTGAGCAAAAGATTACAGAATGTTTTCTCAATTACAAATTCTTGCAAATTAAATGTTCTGGCGTTTGTCAGAGGGAGCTGGCTCGGGGAGGTGCTCTGTCAGAGGCTTGTTCAGACCCGCACAGAGTCCCGTGTGCACAGGAGCAATTTGCAGAGATAACTTTTTAACAACAAACTGAACAAAGCAACAAGCCCCTGCTCTGCGTGCACTTCCAGTCACCCGTCTTTGGGCTCTAGCGCCTGGGCCAGCACCTTTTACCAATTCATCCAACTTATCTCTCCCAGTCTATCTCTCGTTCTAACTTTATAAATGAAAAACAGCGTGATGACAGAGAACTACATGCTCTTGTGCATGGTATAGTTTTTAAAATGAGAAATACAGACAAAAGATAACGGAGCACAAAGCGAATAAAAGCAGGTTAAATGGTAGGGCGGACAGCTGGGAGTCGGCTCCCCCAGTGGAGAGCAGAGAGACTTGAGACCATGGGTAAAAACAGGTCACAGTGAGACACGGGGGAAAGAGGGGGATATACGATGCAGTGTCTGTTTATTATGTACTCTGACTGAGGAAGGCTTCAGTTTCACAGAGCAGGGCGACTCATCTTCAAGCAGTCGACACAGACCTTAAAAGTCGACTAGTTGGCTACTATAAAGCTACTACTAGAACTACCCCTGCTGTTACTGTAGCACGTGTCCCATGTGATTCTAATGTCAATAAGCTGATGATGATTAAATACATGTTTTGCAGAATAAAACTGTAACTGAAACAGAATAGTATAGTTTTACCTATTGAAAATGTACCGTTTTACCAGGGCAAATTGTTGTAAAATGGCAATAGTTTATCTTCTTCTACCCCTGGAAATGAAACTCTAATGACTACTCTTGAACTGAAGAGAATAAAGGTGTATCTAGTAGAGACACTTGTTACTCTCAGATCTATATACTTCTCACCTCTGTTAGTAGTGTCGGTGAAGTGATGGATTGCTTGAGTAATTCTGGAAATCCCATCTAATGAATACACATAGAATACAGTGCCAGGCATAGTCTCCTACTTCTGCATTGATTAATTAATGCTTTCAGCCTTTGTGTTTTGTGTCTACTCGCATTGACACCAGCCAGTTTGTGAATATACTGCATGAAGTAAATGTTCTAGCCAAGCTCTCTGTATCTCCAGTATGTATCACCTATCGCTCTGTGTAGGTGGGGAACAAGCAGGCTGCACACTCGGAGCACACCGGCTATGGAAACCGAATTCTCATAAATAGAATCACAGATGATGGCTTACATGTTGTTTTTTTCAGCCTGTCACTTTCACACTTTTTAATCATTTACGTGAATACTGACATTTTGAGAAAATACTTGGTATGGACATTCTAAATCCACAGCACAAAATTATGTTTTTGTGCATCTGCCAAGGCGGTTTGGTCTGTTGATTAGCCTCATAGGCACGTAATAAAAATAATAATTGGGTAGATTTAGATGACTTCAATACAGTACTGGGTGTAAGAAGACATTTTTTGTTTGCAATTGGTGAGTAATTATTATGTTATGCGATATATAGGGCTTTGGGGCCCAGTAAATGTAATATGTTATGCCTTAGTAGCATTTACCCTGAACTAGAAGATTCGTTTTTGCTAGTTTCCTAAAGCTTTGTTGTCTTTGCGTTAATCATTTTGTTAGCTACACTTCCCTTAAACAGATATATTTCTAATGTACTGTTTCACATAGCTAGACAAAGATATATTTAACTGTTTTATTTGAAAATCATCATACTCCCAGAAGCTAATGCAGCTCCACTTCAACACACAGCTGAGCGCCGCAATGCAGTATATACGCAAGCCTTTTTAATTCTATTGCAATTAATTATTAGTGGATCTGGGTCCTTAGGGCTAACAACACTATCAATACTGCATCTACTTGCCGTGATCAATGGACAAGTTATTTAGGGAATTGGCCACCCCCCCCACCCCCCCCGCTTATGTACTTGTTGCCACTCACACTTATAGAACTGTTCTGCATTAGCCTGTATAGCATTTTTAAAATACACACATTGCTATAGTGCTATCTATTCTTACATGTTCATTGTTTTGGGTATTGCTAGTTTATGTAGAGACACCCCCCCCCCACACACACACACACACATACTTTGCCTCCATAGCAATGAGTAGTCCATTAACAAATGCCAATAAGGCCTTTGTAGCGTGACAGCATGTTCGCCCACAAATTAGGGGCCTAAAGACAACACGAATATTATTATTTTCAATCCTCCATCATGTGTCCATTAATCTTCATTTGCGCTTGATGAGTGTGGCAATCAAATGAAATTATATCCTTGTTTTGGACTCTTGTGGATACCCCCTCGCACGCATTCCCGTCTAATGCGTTCCCACCAGCTATTGTGATGCAACCCAATTTCCAAAGGGCCCAAGATTAATTTTGTCCGATTAGCTGCTAAATATATTACAGAGGCTTCAAGAAAATCATTATCGGTGGCAATAGTAGAAGCATGCAAGAGCAATTACAGTGGCAACATTAAGTGTGTACAGAAACATGCACAAACAAAACATGTGCTCTGTAAAAAAATATATAAAGGCTTTGGAGTCAATACATTTGGGATCATATAATGACTCACTAGCATTTACCCCTAAACTAGACTTCACGATACCATTGCGAGATATGTCTGCAGTGACTAATGCTTCTAGTCATCTTGGCATTATTTATTTTGCTAGCATACTGCCGTCTTGTCCTTGGGCAAGACACTTCACCTGGTCTATACATGAATGTGTTTGTAAGATTGGTGTATTTGGTGGTGTTTGTGGAGGCCATTGACTTGTCTGTCTGCTCCAGGGCAGCTGAGGCAAAATACATTTCTTACCACACCCAGTGTGTGTTTTTGCAGTGAATAAATAATGGCCTTAGTTATAAGGCCACAGCAAATGAAGAGGAAAATCAAGACTTTTATACACTAAAAAATAAACAGAGCTATACTAACATACAGAAACAAACATGCACACTGTGAAACGGTCTCTTATAATTAGACAGTGCATGTTCAGCTCCATTGCTTTAAATCACTATAATTGGTCCTGATCTCCTCTTAAAACATGACTATTCATTGGCCCATAATTACCGGCACATCTGCGACGGCACACATGGTCACTGGACCCCGTGACATCATGGTGTACCCGGCCCGACGGCCTCATGCCCTGTGCACTTAGCCTAACCGCAGCAGAGAGATGTTTTATTAGGCACATTATGACAAACTGCATTTCAGCTCCTCCGCTTGTATCCGAAAGGCTATTATGTCTTCAAACAAGTCGGTGGCGCGTCCTGCTGCGCCACATCTTCAGACACGTTTCACAGACATTTGATTAAACAAAATGTGGGAAAAACATGTTTAATGGAATGGAATGGAGGCTCTTCTGTGAAGCTGCTCGGTTTTGTCAGGGATACTTTGAAACATCAATCAGCCACTTGAGACACAGTGAATTTTATTGTATTATGTATTAGAAGAGGCAACTTTTTAAAGTATTCTCTTTTCTGTTTGGGGTCTGCCTCATATAACGGAGATTGTAGGTTGGATTGCTGAGCTGACCAATACACTATCCCTTTATGGAGTCTTATTCTCCTGAGGGTTTTTACCACCATCCAAAGAGTGTCAAATCTAAACTGAGCCAAAAATATCCTTGCATGGTTGTTTGTGTAGCAGCATAGCCATTAGAGCTTAATGACAGTATTCAGATCAGATTTGTTTACTTACTGCAGTGAGTGTTTCCTGAGTGTTTCCTATACATTTCAAGAATTGAGGACCACTATGCAATTTAGATTTTTTTTCTTTATAGATACCGTATCTATAGTAAAGCTGGAACAGTTTACAAAGAAAAAAGCTTTTACATTAGCAACATTAACGAGAGTACTGAGCTTACATATATGTCTACCTCAGGAAAGAAATATACCAACACAATCCTCTTACCTGTTTTATTTCACTTAGCCATACACTATGCCTTTAGGTGTCTCTAAAAATAAACTAATTGAACCACACTGGCAAAATACTTGAATACTTGAAAACGTATGAGAGTGAAAAACAGTCAAAACAGTAACATTTTGTACAGCTCTACAATGAACTGCCCATTGTCCAGGCTGTATCCTGCCTCAGGCCCCCTGCAACCCCCTAACAGGAATAAGTGCAAAGTATTGAATAAATCTGGTCCATCCCATTTGCGTAGGCAGCAACCTGTGAATGAAATTAACAAAATATCTTACCAACCGCCATCATCTGAAAACTTGAGTTACAGCATTACGCTCGGCTTACTTTCAATCAAAGCACCCATACTGTGAATAATATCTCAAAACCTGTCACCTTCCAGACTTTCATATATCATCTTTGTCACCCCAGGAAATCACATTGTAAAACTTCTTTTGATAATGTGCTTTATGCAAACAGCGTGAGCTCTAGATGACTTTAGATTGGAAAATGTCTGCGAATTCTTGAACTGCAATGCTGCTTAAAACCTTTCAATATAAATCGTTGTGTTCAGATGCAGCATCACCTTGACACCTTGCTTGACATCTGGCTCCATTTTGCAGAGTCATTGTTGACATATATGTAGGCTGTACGGCAATCATGGGCAAACCTTGAGCTAACGACGGTGTAGTAGGCCTAGCGCAGCAGAAATCATTTGTGACCCACTTCTGAGTTGTCCTAGATATGGCGACTTGGATTCCACTAGATTACTGTCCTCTATCGCTTATGATCAAAGACGGGCAGGAACAAACAAGTCCAATGGTAAGAGACTGAAGAGGTTGTTTAACAGGTTGCATTATGACTGAAGGTGATGTTGTTTCGAGAGATAGTGTCGGAGACAGTCATGATTGAAGACAGAATGCGGGCAACAAAGAGGACGTAAGCATTTTGACTGTTTGGAGGCTTCAGGTTCAGTCAGCTTGTGTAAGGCTATGTTCACATAGTATATGGTCGTGTTCTATAGTATCGTTCACGTTAGGGCTGTAGGAATTATCTCATTTGCATTATAATCACAAAATTATAATTATTCCAAATGGTTTTTGTTTGGAAGACCATTTACCTCATTCAAGTCACACTTCACTTTTATAACTGATTCACCGCTCAATGTCTATTCTGTAAATGTCCCAGTAGGGGTGGGTGATGTGGTAAAAATATAATATCACGATTTTATGATGATTTCTTCAGAAAACCTTTTAAACTACAAATTCAGTGTACATACAACACATCTAGTGTTCATCATAATACTTAATATGTATTTTTTGTTTAGTTAATTATTATTGTTATAAATGACAAAGAGGAGAGCGTAAATGAAGGCACTGTTTCATGACTGATCTTCCCAGATTAAGCCGATTCTCATAATTTATCAAACATGATCATATCACGCTTAGGTTTTTATTGCCATATTGTGTCCCCCCCATGTCCCAGTATCATAGTGGGACGCTACATTGCGGGCTAATGTAGCGACTTAAATTACAAAGCTCTGGAGGGCCCCATTAGCCCAGTGTGATGTGTGTCAGTAGCTGTGTGTCTTCAGGGTTAAGCAGGACCGACGTGCACTGGAGCGTTTGCGTCCTGTATACATCTGTCTGTTTCCTCGGCTCCATTACTCACACTCATGCACGAGCAGTATTAATCATCATAACCTGCCTCCATGCACCAACTGCAGTCATGAATATTGAGCGCACCCTGATGCTTATTTAGCAAACAGCCATCAATAACTGCCTGTGGACGAGTGATAATCAACTTGGGGGATGCAGTTTCCAAGTAATTCATTTTTACTTGCTAATAAATGTTGTTTATAATTAAATTAGTGCTGTCAATCGATTAAAATTTTTAATCAGATTCATCACACCTTTGGGCTGTGATTAATCACGATTAATCATAATTCATTTTTAATAACATTTTATGTGGAGCTAACAGCCCCTAGCCCCCTAAGTTGCTATCGCTGCCCCTGCTCCAGCCACACTGGTCTGGTCAGACAGTCACAGTGATACTTCCTCATCTCTACACAGAGTCGTTGCAGATTGAATTTACTGCAGGACTTATAGACGACTGTTGTTTTTGTGAAACTACAGCAAATCTATGTGAGAAAGACGGCGGGTGAGGCGTGAATGTGGGGTCGGTCAATGGACGTATACTGAATCAGCTATATCTCTACGTATATGAGACCATTTCTTTTTGTAGTGTCTGTAATATGCCTTTACAAGCTGAACACTGTCGATACTGTCAATATTTTATAGTAATTTATGTGATTCTCCGAGCTTATGTCTGCTGCTCGTTAACGCTGACAGCCCTAAATTAAATTAATCTGCTTTAAGTAGAAGTGTTTGTGTGTGTTTGTGTGTTTGTGTATCATATTCATATCTATAATCCAATCAACACAGATAAGAGTAATGCAGAACTGGCAGCCCTCTCCAAGGCAAGAAGGTGTGACTATGTTTTTGAGGACTCTTTAGCACCCATTTTGGTAGTGCTAAGAAAACATATTTGGAAAACGAAAGTGCATTGTCAGTCTGTTTAGCTTATGGCAAATGAAATAAAACGTGAATTAACAATTAACCTGTGTTGTATAAACATTACAGCCATGGTTCCCAGCATTGTGTGATCATATTGCATTTTTTTCTATATTAGTAGTATAAACTGTTGCCTTTTTTAATTAAATCAATATTAGGCTTCAGATACACTATACAAATACTGTTTATCCTGTCTCCATCACTCATTTAGTAAATCTAGAATAAAGTTCATGTAAAAGTGCACATGAAAGCTAAACATATCGGTAAAAATAGGCCTCTAAATATACACTGCTCGAAACAGAAAAGCATAGGAACTGAGAAGTGGTCTGTGGCCACCACCTGCAGAACCACTATTAGACCTCCATGGGTTAATACATTTAATTTCCATTGATCATTTTTGTGTGATTTTGTTGTCAGCACATTCAACTATGTAAAGAACAAAGTATTTAATAAGAATATTTCATTCATTCAGATTTAGGATGTGTTATTTGAGCAGTGTATGATTCATAGGTTGCGGCAGCAAATCACAGCAACTATAGGCGAACTATGTGTCTGGACAATGGGCCGTTATTCACGTGGCTGACACAGAGTCTTCAATCCTCCAATGTTCCTTGTTAGCATTCATACTCTCTGGGTACTCTGGTTTCCTCTCACTACCTAAATACAGCCTTGTGTTAGGAGAACTGGTCAATCTAAATGGCTCCTATAAATGAATGTGAGAGTAAATATGTAGTTTTTTAAAAAGTCACTGTGTTTCTTGTAAGTTCTCATGCTGTAGAATCATCTACAATCATGTTTTCAGCACTTCAGCCACTTCAACTGTCAAAAGCCAACAGTATTTTTCCTGCACATTTACTTTAAATGGAAATAAGTCCAAACATAAAATATTGAATTTCTTTGCTAAAGTTCCATAAACTGTTTCCCATGTCTACTTACAAAGGTGATTTATCATTCCTTTTGAAAACAAGTGCATTCCTATAGCACATCTGGCACAAAAGAATAGGATGAATCACATTGTCTAAGTTCCCCAATGAAACACTAGAGTATTTCTGCTTTATGTCATCATGCTCATTACAAGACAGCCATTTATAGATCTGAGAAGGTGCACTCACATCCTCAAAATAGCCATGAGGTCAAAATAAGAAGAGCTTTACTTTAAACAGACAGAAGTGTGCCAGCCACCAGTCAGATATGCAGCATTTCACACTATGCCTTCTGTCTTTTGGTCATGTACATTTGTCCTTTGAGATGATGAATTCCTTTGGTTAACTATCAAAGTGCAGAGAATAGGGCCCATGTTCTGTTTGTACTTGGTGTTTGAGATTGGTGCTCTGTTGCTTGTTTGAGATGGCTTCCAACTCAACAGAAAGCGAAGAAATTATGTGATGCCATGGTTCTCTGCAAGTGCTTGGCTTTCTCTCAAGTGTTTATGTTTATGTTTATATATATATATATATATATATATACATATATACATACACACACAAACATTTAATAAATGTGAGGGTTGTCTGGCCATTTGCCAGGTGTACCCTGCCTATGACCCATAGTTGGAATTAGCAAGAAAAACTAATGGGCTAAACACATTTAAGCCCTATTCTGATTAGTCAGATGGTCAAACCCATGTGGCTTCTATATTTCAGTATGTAACAAAGACAGTTTTGTCACACACATACATACAAATATAAAAAATAGAAATGTCATATATCTTATGAATTACAATGAGGTACCTAATGTGAAACAATTCCATTCTGAACAAAAATGCTATTTCTTGAAGTTGCATCATAGCACCATATGTAATCCTCAGGAGTGTATCATCAAACATAAACCAATAATTGCTGCATTTGTAAAATGTAAAATTGCGTGCACTTAGCCTGACTGATATGGAAGCAAATGCACTAGCTGAACTAACTGTAGTTTTGTTTTTATGGCAAAGCACAAATAATTCAAAATTAGATAACCCTTAAGCGATCTATTATTCAATTGAACAGAAAAGAGTAATATATCCTACTGAAGAGTATTAGAGGGCAGTCTGAAATACCCTCTAAATTCTACATAAACAAAAAAACATTAACCAATCAATATGTAGTAAACTATGGTTTGTTTTATGCTCCCAGTAGTGATTAACAACTTTGTATTTAAATTGTTATTTTACACTTTATTTTTCATAGCCCATAACTACATTGCATCTACCTCATTAAGAACAATGTAATACACTGTGTAACAAACTGTAATAATGTGTAACTACATTGTACATACAGAATGGTTAAGGTTAGGTACAATGTATTTACATGTTATTGCAGTTTGTTACACAGTGCATTACATTGTACTTAATGAGGCAGATACAATGTAGTTAAGGACTATGTCAAATAAAGTGTTACCTATTTTTATTGTTGTATTACCAAAGGTGAATTGAATAGCATAAATTCAGCCCTTTCTTTAAATAGAACTCTATATATTTTATGTGTATTCTTTTAAGTGAAAGCATATTGATTTTGCCTTAGTGGATATAAAACATCTTTATCTACAGGTAAATCTGAAGACAAGTAAAGCCTTGTAAAAAAAAATATGCACCAAGACTCCCCCTTGTTCTGGAGAGCATGGATACCCATCATAGAGCATGGATATCCATCATAGAAATAATAGCAGCCCATAGTGAAACAGTGTAATGTGCTGGTGTAACAATGGATGTTTGAATAACTATCAGTGGGGCCATTCACAAGGTCTCTGCTTAATCACCCAACTGCCTCCTTCTATTCTGTGCCTCCTTTTTCTGTCTTCCCTCACACTCAATACACCTCTGTATAACACGAGCATCTCATTTATCAACGCCTGCCCGGGCTGGATATTAGTAACCTCGCCACAGTGTGAGGGAGTGTATTATCTGGCTGTTGCTTGTCTGCTTACTTCATCACAGAGTAGCACGTTTAATAGCATCATTTCCACAGAGGCTGAGCAGCTGATTAGAGGATTGTTACTGAAGAACCAGTGTTTGCTTGTAAGGGTGGTGTGTCAGATCCGGCTGACCTTTTCACTGGTTTGTCTTAAGGCTAATAAGCAGTTAAAGATGGCTGCCTTTTGTTTTAAATGTAAGGTACAGTGCACTGTTGGTAATTTTATGCAGCGTTTAAGAAGGAAGACATAAGGGGTAATACTAAAAGCTGTCAAAAAGGTGAGATGTGGAATATATTCTCGTTGGCTAACAGCTATTGCCTCAAACGCCGTCTTTAATCAATAATCGTTCATTGAAAGCCATTTTGAAAGCTACCTGCAGACATAATAAGTCCTTTTTTGAATGTCTTTTATGAGGGCTATCCACTTAAGTTTTTCTATTTCATTACTGTGAATGGCTTTGGATAAACTGGGGACGTTTGCACCTCTTTATCAGTGCATGTGGTTATTGTCATTTAGTTACATTACTACTGGATATGCGTATAGCCATTATAATAAAAATCATGTTTTTTTTTAGTGTTATGGAAGCACATTTTAAAAATAGCGTCTATCTTCAGCTGGCCCTCAGAGCGAAAGTGTCTAAAACGGCGCTCATTCTTCGTTCATTCTTTGAGTATCATCCTTCTGACGGCTTATGGTAAAGAGTGCCGGCGTGAAAGGACTTATTAAGCATATGGCAACTCTCACAAGACTTCCTTTGAAAAATCCCTGCTCTCCTCTTCTCCCCTGAAATCCACACACACAAGTGGTGCCTCGTTGGTATTCTCAATGCACAGCGCGCTCTCGGTCTATGGGTGGCATTATATACCCAGCAGGCCCGATCAGTGGGGGTCAGAGCCAGCATTTAACCCACAGTAGCCCCAGCAGCCATCCACCATCCTCAACACCTGTTCTTCTTACACTCCCAACATACATAACATAGCAACAAGGACAGTGTTTAGATCTTTAGGTTAACATCAAGAAGCTCCCAATTGGCTGGTACAAGCGGAGGGAAAACGGAACAGAAGCAGAAGGGGGGTAGAGGATTTGGGTCATAGATTGCCAAGAGGGAGTATTGTGTAGTATTATAGTGCTGTCTGTTTGCTCTTTTCTTTTCTCTGTGCATTAATGTAACATGTAATGGTGTCAGATATTCTGATTCATAATATTTCTTTATCTGGGTTTACATACATCATTTTAGAAGAGATAATCACAGAAGGGTTTTATTGTGTGGTTAGAAACAGAATTACCAAGGCATATAAATAAGACAGAACATTGACGCAAATCGACTGTCCACACTATACTCCCTACATAAACCACTTTAACACTGCAATACATTGCAAGATATAGGCTCCATGCCTTGCCTCCAGGTGTTAATCATGAAGAATGACCTCACATATCTTTATCACATGTTGCTAGCAGTGTCACAGATTATACATAAATACAATACAATCAAGTAGCTCTAGGAAGGGTTGAACACTATAGAATGTGCTGGTGTTCCTTGTTTAGTCCCGAAACCACCTCCATCCGTTGTGGAAGACAAATCTATGGTAGTTTGGGCTGAAGGGTCACAGCATAGTGGGTCAGCCAAACCCTCTGTGTCTGGAGCTCTGATCTGTAGCTGTTAAAAGCCCGGACAAAGACATGTTTTGGCACCAGTACTGTGGGTGAAATGCCAGCCTGCCTCTCAGCACTGGCTACTATCCAACCTCCACTCTCCCATGAGGTCCGGGCGACTGGACCAGTGACCTCTAGAGGGACGTTCAGTGTTGTGTAACGGCTGGAATAATGGGGTATCATCTGTTTTTAAATTTAGTGAAAGCCTTGAAGTCTTAAATATGTTGTGTTTGTAGGAGCTGACAGCAATGCAATAAGTCATTCCTTCCAGTGGGCACTACCAATTCATCTCTGTTTATTTAGCTGGGGGGTTCAGGGGTTCCCGACCCGCTACCCTGTCATCACATGACCTGTGGGTGACATCGCTCGGGGAGACGGCCTGTGGACTCAGCACATCTCTCGCTCATCTGCCGTCAATCACATCCACAAAGAGGGAAGCTGCAGTCAGAGGTGATCCTAAAATGTTCCTTTTGCCGATCTCTGTCAGATGTGCTTCCTTTTGGGTTAAAAATATTGTTTTGACTCATAAGCCAGCGTCCCCATATGATCAGAGTCAAGAACTAGACATTTTCAAAGAAAGCGAGCTTGTTTGAATTCTTTATTTCATAATTTCATGGCTGTTGATTTGTAGAGAGAACTCTTCTACTTTAATGTTGCTGTGATTTGCATGTAATTGCGGATACAGATAAGAGAGAAAGATTGAGTGCCAGTGCACACACAAGCCAACGTTACCCAGAAATTTCATAAAGTTTAAATTTGGTTACGGACAGTCTCTGTGCTTAATTAGCCCAGAATGAAGCAGTTGAGACTCAGCGCTGGCCTGAAAGCAGTTTATCAGCACGAAATCAAATCTTAGTCTGTGGGAGAACAAGCAGCCATGTTAAGTCTAAAATTAGGTTAGTGCTATATTTCTCTATGCTATATTTGTGGTGCAGTATGGAAGAATGCATGTTGAACCTTTTGTCCCAACCCACAACACACTCACTTGCCACTGGCATCAGCTTGGCATTTTCACCCACACTCTGGTATCTTTTTCATGCTATTCTCTGTATTGTATTTAAAAATCCCAGTAGATTATCAGTTTTTGAAATGCGATAAACCGACCACATGATACGCTGATTAGCTGTTTGAGCCAAGTAGCAGGTCTACCTAATAAAGTGGCCAGTGAGCGTAACGACAACTACTTGACTACCACTAATGTTTCTCTCTTGACCTCTGTGCCACATATTTTGCCATTTTATTTGTCAATTTAGATAATTGACAATAATCTCTCGTCAATTAATTAATTAGGTATCTACGGTGCCAGTTTCACGGTTCAAGCACAAACAATCTGCAGTGGTGCATAGTCATGAAGAAACATGTCACAGAGCTACAAACAATATGGCGGGCCTGATTAAGTGCTAATTGTTTAATTTTGCACAGGTGAATGATAAAGATGGGGATAATTGCTGGCATTAGAGCTATAGGGAAAGGATAAATAAATCAAAGAATACATACATTAATTTCTACTGGTTATACATTCTGTAGCCACTGGGCAGACTAAAAGCAATATAACAAGTGTATGAATGAGCATGGTGGGTAGTGTCTTGCCCGAGGACACAAAGGTAGTATGAACCTTTGGTTAGTGGGCAACCTCTACCACTTCAATGCTGCCCTATAGGTTATCGACTTGAGTTGTCTGTATAAGGTATTGAAGCAATGTAGACAATATTTCAGTTTGCAATGATCTAATCTGTTGTGAAATGGATTGTACTGTAGTATATTACTAAATACTTCATGTAGGTTCCTTTATAAGACTTGATAATGAACAAAAGTAACAAACAAAAGCATTCTGAGCTTCAAAGGGGAATGACATTGACATTTCTATTACATTGACATTTCTATTACGTTAAGCATCTGTGAAATGTGGACATACATTTATTTAGCTATGTACATACCTAATATTTAATACATTTATTATGACTGCAGTACATTGAGTGTCTTTTGAAACATAATGGACAGCAATGTAGTGGTCATTAGTAGATAATGGCTTTTAGCTAAATGTGTCACTGAAAACAGGAGAGTGAAGATGGTAAGGTAATTACGCTGGTGAAGGACGAGGGTGTGACATGATGAATCACTTAATGAGATGCAGAAGTGGAGCTAAGAAGTGCTCAAAGTTAGATTTTAGCATTTTAAGTTGTAGTCACAGTTTTCCTCAAGTGTCTGGGGTACACATCAACGAACACAATGATAGTTTAGGCTAATGTTTTAATTGGTTCTTTAGAACAGAGGGCAAGTCAAATAGCTTTAGTGTCCCAAAGGCTTTCTTTCGTAATGAGATATTGTCCCCCTCAGGATCAGTGAGGTCCTGACCCGGGTGTCGTCACTGGGATATTATGGTTGCACATTGCCTTGTTTCTGATGGAGCTCGCTGGGAGGTTAATGAAAGCACGAGTCAAGGAGATGTCTGTACATGCCAAGGTAAAGCTGCTTTCAAGTGCACGTTAGACAGTTCGGGTGGTAGCTTTCTCAGAGATTGCAACTCGTTGACCCGATGTGCGTTCACATCCTTTCGATCGGAAATTTGAGATCCGGAAATGTCAAAAAGCAGTTCAATATGATAAACTAATTGTATTCCCAACTACCTAATATGTTTGTGGCTTCTGATGATGGAGAAAAATACTGTCAAAGTTGTTACCACAGAACTAAACTAGGCCTGTGCTGTTGTCCCCGACAGCAAAGTGTATATCGGCGAAATGGCCCCCCCATACGTCTGCCACAACTGGCACCAACAGGCACCTTAATCAGACTTTGTTTGATTTCTATGGGTTTTTATATTGTTAACGAGCAATTAAGAGGCTCCGTCCCCAAACCATGACAAACAAGTCATGGTCTGTTTGAATTTTTGATTTGTCTGGGTGTTTTTGAATGTTTTTGCCAAATTTGGTAAAATTCCCCAAAAAATTATTTTTCTTTCAGTCTGTAAAGGGCGCTATAGAGGTAACTGCCATCATATTGGTCAGATGTGTTCAGGGCCGGAAGGTCATTAGGTATTTCAGGTTAGAGCCTAATCGGGTAAAGTATGTGCACGTTAGAGGCTGTCAAATATACCTGACCTCCCAAATTCAATTTAAAATGGCCGACTTCCTGTTTGTTGTAGGGCGGGGTCATAATAATATTTTATGTTGGGTACACTGTGGAGAATCACTGTACCA
>JAVQKC010008931.1:0-29152 GCA_036025475.1 Philypnodon macrostomus
TGCTTGCTGTAGAGCTTGCTCACTTATTTTGTAATCTATTGTGGGGGGGGGGGTGAGGAAGTGTAAAGAAAGGGGGCTTTCACAACAATTACCTGCACTCTCTAATCCCAGAATGCCCCTGCTGCCCGTGTGATGATTGCCACCGGCACCAGTGTTCCCCGATGTGCCACCACAGAGAAGGGAGGCCAGAGGGTTCATGGAGAGGAAGAGGAAGGTAAATGCACACAATGCCATTCGAGAACGGTCCAACATGCCGCCAACACCTCCGGCTGTAGACTGATCCAGCAGCTCCACGTTTGGCTGAAACAATTAGTGACATTTATTGAATTTATTTCACAATAGAGAAAACAAAAAAGAACCCACCCTACAAACAACATACAGTACTTCCCAAAAACACAGAAATGAATGAAGTGGGTTGAACGTGTGAATACCAAAGGGGATGCATTATAGCATACCAAACATGTTTATAAAAATATCAGTATCTAAAATCAATATCAGCCAAAGTAGTAATTAAATTGTTATTGGTATCGGCCTAGACGCTTATCATTTTATATTGGTGCATCCCTAATATTAACCTAAACACAGCGACAGTGAGGTGAAGTACTACAGATCAAATGGTCAATGTATGTGGCAGCAAGACAAAAAAAACTGACATCCAACACTACATCATCCTTATATTGTAATGCAACAAACCTTTGTGTCCTCTCCCATTGGGCTGTCAGGCTCGGAGTCACTGGCACAATGTGAGAAAGAGGAGGGGGAGCCCACATCCGAAGCTGGAGGAGTGGGCAGCTCGTTCTTTACCTCAGCCTGTCCATCCACTTCCATGGCAACAATGTCTTTGAGGGACTCTGAAGAAAAGCAGAATGAGATAAAGTTATTCATAAGTGAATATAATTTGTGAAGTAAATATAATCTGATGTAATAAGGCTACATTTCTGGGTTTTTTTGCTAGCACTTGTAAGATTAATTTAATATTAAGATTATCCATAGACTTCATCCCAAAAATATGCAAAGGTATACTCACTGTTTTTCTGACTAGCCAGTTTTAGAGCCATATTTTCCTGTTTGAGTTTTTGATTAGCCTGTTGAATGTATCGGATGTAGTCAATTGCTTTTCTTAACACAGCAGACTTGTTGAGCTGGAGTAAAAAAAAAAAAAACTATTAATTTATATATATATATATATATATAAAAAAGAGCAACAGCATACAGCTATGTATACTAAAATATAGAATTATTATTTACCTTTGCTTCTGTACCAGCAACCAAGTCTTTGAGCTCAATAATTTTGTCATTGATAGACGATCGGTATCTCTTCTCTATGGCATTATGGGCAGTGCGTTTCTCTCCTTTATGAGGCTGTCCATTAGGCTTGCCGCTGATGGCAATCCTGTTTATTGGCAGTTTCTCTGTATCCACCATGACAGGGACTGTGGTCAAAAAGGTTCCTCCTCCCACAAAAGCCTTACAAAAAAAAATATTTGGGCTTATTTCATAGAGAAATTAAAAATGATCTCAAATAGAAAATATTAGAAGCTTACTTGTAGAGGAGTACTCTGAACGGAAGTTGTTGAGGCCAAAGATGTTGAAGAAGCCATAGTTGTGACTATACAAGGATCATGCTTCAGTGTAGTCAAAAGCAAAGACTCTGCTTTAATAAACTGTGGTTGGAGAAGTACCTACAAAACAACAGACATACTCCATCAAATTAAGTAATAATAATTAAGTAATATAAGTAACGCCCATTAACAGGATGGGAGCTTAGGTGAGCGGTGAACTCCATTTATTATTTTCTAATCTTAATGCTAAATGCACATACTGTATTTTGTATTACTTACAGGTACTTGCTGTACATGGGATGTGATAGTTTGCGTTGGTGGGCTTCCTGTTGTGGTCAGAATCGGAGAGGTGGTGGTCAGACCTTGGACCTGAGTCTGAATAGTGATCGGAGGTGATGAAGATATGGTGGAGGGTAGAGGGCTAACACTCCCAGGACAAGAGGCTGCAAACATAACATAAACATAAAGTAATAAATGAATATCTTCTTTTGTTCTTTACATGTTTTCTTACGTAATTACTTAATAAAGACATAAAAGTAGGGATGCACAGGTATATGGGCCCATCGGACTATAGTTACCATTTTGACTGATATTGGAATCGGCCTGTTCAAAAAGGATCACTTCTAATATGTAGGCTCAGATGGAGTCAAAATTCAGTAAAGCTAATATTTGTGGATAAATACAGGGTCGCAGCGGTGGTGCAGTGGGTAGATGCTCGCCCTTCAATGTCAGTGGTTCGAGTCCCCGCCTGTGCACACGCTGTCAAGCCCTCCCGTGGGTCCACCACCCGCGGGAGGTACCATGGTGCAATGTGGATCGGGCGGTGGTCGAAGGCAGGAGTTCCCTGCTTAGACTGCTGCCTCCGCAACCCGGTTTCGGACAAGCGGAAGAAAATGGATGGATGATAAATACTTATAAGGCAGTTGTAACTATGATGATTTCTTATTTTCAAGAAAAATGGCTGACTAAATCATGTTATAGAATATCGGTATCGGAATCGGCCAAATTGGTAAATTAAATATTGGTATCGGCTAAGAAATTCCACATCGGTGCATCCCTACATAAAAGGGCATTTGTATGGTACTCTCATATACACGTTAATCATTATCAGTTTAACTAGTAGTAACTATGTCATTATGTCATTAGCAGTAGGTCTGTAGGCCAATAGGTGAAACTGATTATCTCTTGAGGTATAATAAAGCCACTACTGCAGTCAGTGTGACACCCTTTACAATTTTTATCAGTATGACCCGGTCAACCTGCTCTAAATCTTCATTAAATTAATATACTTCACTCCTGAACAAAGTCTACAGCTTTAGTATACTGTCTAAATGGAGTCTAGAAAAGTCATTGAAGTGAAAAGCATAAAACAGCCTGAAACCTTATTTACCTGTGTTACTGACAGAGATGCTGTAGTTAGTCCGAGTCGGTTGAGACTGAACTTGAGCTTGAACTTGTGTCTGAGGGGTGGCAGAGGTGAAGACGGCCTGTGGAGAAGAGCTAAATGCTACAGTCTTTGGTGGTGAGCCTTGAGGTGAAGCTACTTGCACTGGGACAGATGGGCTAAGACCCTGCAAAGGTTGTTCTGCTTTGGGTTGCCTGACATTCTGGGGCTGCTGTGGGGAAGCTGACTGCTGCTTAGAGACTTGGGCCAACGGGGACTGCTGGAAGGTGGCCGGCTGGAAGGTCTTGTCTGGGGTCGAGGAGCTACGAGTTATAGGTGGTCCCAGGAGTGCATCCAAATGAGGGCTACTGCTGAGAATGGAGGAAGTAGAGGACGGTGGTACGGCTGAAGTGGGCAAAGGAGGTGCAGCTGATGTGATGGGCTGGTTTGAAGGTGGTGCTGTGTATGGATGGTTGTCAAAGAGGCCATCAAACTCCATGTCCTGGTTAGTGATGAGCTTCAGCATGTCTGTATCAAAAAACAATCTAGAATTAGCATAAACAAGAAATGGTCTATTGTACAGTGAATACATAAAGGTTTGTGCAAACACTTCTCTATATTTTATAATCTTCTATACCAACATGCACTTTCATTTAAAAACCAAACAAAAAACAAGCGAGAAACAATGTAGAGTGACATTTCATCAGCATTTTTCCTGGATTTCTGGCGATTTCAGTTGAAGTCTCTAAATAAATGCAGTAGAAAGAGTAATTTACCTTTTTATCACAGTATTATTGAAGTCTATAATAATGTCAAGCAAGTAAAAAGTTTAAATATGAGGGGGGAAATCAGCCACCACCATAGTCTCTTCTAGTGAACACTGTATTTATGGCATAAACAAATACATAGGGAACATCATAGTTAGCTTTGTGTGTAAACATATGATGCTCAGTATATATATATATATATATATATATATATATATATATAAATATAGCATAATATATTGATTCACTAAACAGGTTTTCAGCTGCCTGTTACATATATGAATAGAGTGCATATCACACTTAATATATTTTTTTAATTATTATTTTTTTTTTATATATATATATAGACTAGTTAAGGTTCTTATAAAACTGCATAATGTGTAAAAAGACTATGTTGCGTCTGCATCAAATTGTCCTGGATTTGTAGAGCAGGTTTTGTGTATGAGGTGATCGCTCTCGACCAATCAGAGCGCGCCTGGTAGACTCGCTATACCGCTAAAGAGAGGGAGCGCTTGTCTGTGAACGAGGTTACCGTGGTGCAACATATCCGGGGTTACTCTCGGGCAAAACAGAGGCATTCATTTCTAAAACTTATATTGCAGTGTATAATTTGTCTATGCGTGGATTGAACACACCCTAATAATTAATAGAAAACACAGCCAATAATAATAATAAGAATAATAAAAAAATGGTACCGTTAAACTATTTGCCAAAACCAAACAAAGGGGGAACCTGCGACCCCAACTGTTTACACAAAGTATGTATTGCGGAAAAGCAAACCATATCAGTATGTGTGTATATTTGTCTTATCTTGAGGCGTATGGTAATTGTCATATTCTAGGGGAACCGGTGAACCCTGCAAAGAGGAATGAACTGCAGTAACCTCAGTCTGAAAGAGGCGGGGCGCTAGTGTGTTAGCATCACCTGCTAATGTAGATCCTAACAATATTTCTAACACATGTCTTACAATAACTAAATAATCGAGTATAATAACTTCTACCCACAGGAGGCATTCCATCCGTCTTCTCAACCTTAGCGCATTGTTGGCTAATTGGTTTAACTAATTGATCTAGAAGACTGCTCCAACTTACATGTATCGATCTCAGGTGCAACAAGGAAATCATCCTATCCCATCCCATTTCAGCAACCTCTATAATGAGTTTGTAATCGTGAATTATAAATATACACTGGACTTTAAGCCACCATTTAACAGTGACATAGGCAGCTCATGCTATATTAAAACAAACATAATGTCTTACCATCAATATCGCTCAAAAGTGCCGTGTCAATTTCGCTGGGGTCATTTAGCGAAAGGCTCGGGTCCAGATGATCCAGAATAGGATCGTCAAATGAAAGACTATTCATTTTTACTCTTCTGTCTGGCTTTTCTATAGCGAATGAATAGACAAACGAACCGCAAAAAGTGGAAAAGCGAACTTCTCAGGTCCCTACATCTGTCAAAACGTTGTATCCAAACTCCATAAACATGCGTAAAGTGAGGCGCAAGTTGAATCTGTTCACTAACGCACACGCTCCATAGACGCCCGTGCAAACTTGTCAAGCCAAACCAAACACAGAGTTTCTTCAAGACTAACGTGCTTACAGCTGCAGCCAAACACCCGCCCACCGGCCTGTGACTGACGCGACCCGCAACCAATCAGCACCCTGGAACGATCAACACTCTTTTTTTATGTCAGAATTGTTTACTGTTAATTGAATATCAGAATTTGTAAATGTTATGTTGACATGCACATTTGTACAATAGTGTTTAAATTTATATAAGTTGTTTATATAAAAAACGGCAACGTTGGAGTCACATTGAATACACTCATAAGGCATTAAACAAAATATAGGCTTATAACATATGTTAGTGGTCACATGTGGGCCAGTAAGCAAATGTCTATTAAAAATCATTACTTTTGGAGGGACTGTGGTGAAGAGTAAAACAGCATGCGTGTGTTTATTGTAGGTTTGCCTCACAGAGCCAATAGAAAGCAGGCAGGCGTGGCTTCTGACAAGTCAAGCTTGTTCGAGAAGTGAAGGGCCGCCTCTTGTAGAACCAGTGAAATCCTCCAATCAGCAGCTCCCAAACCGAGTGGGGTGATCTGACGTCACCCATAGGTCTTGTGGATTACATCATGTGTTTCTGTTTCTCTTCTAAAACTGGAATAGACACTAAGCTCGGAAACACAAACTATCTAACTGCTTTGTATGAATGATAATATTAAAATGGCAATGATCTTCATCTCACAAACATTCATCATTTTGCTTTCTTTTATGTCAGACAACAGTGCCCAGACATATGTTCTGTTTGTATTTTTAGGTCTATAAACACAGAACACCTTTAGAGGAACCCTGCAGTCACAACATACAGTAAATGTAGATACTGGAGGGCATACTGGTCAGTGACCTAAAGTAACACATCAATGTTGCCGTTAGCGCACCCTAGTGAAAAAGCCTGTCTGCATGCCTGACTTTGTTGTTGTGTTTTTGACTCGCATACTACCTTTACGCACTGTCTAAAATCTACAATACATCCATTTAAAATGGAGAGAAAAATATAAAAGTATAAACCACACACAGTAAAGGTTTGACGATATGGGGCTGATGCAGAGATCCGCTTTGGTAAAAGGACTGTCCTTTACCATAACACATGAAATAACCACAAACAGTTGTTAAGTAGAGGTCAGATGTTGCTAGTGTTTTATTAGGCAGTTACACATGTGCATTAGGTCAAACATCAGACCATCAACTGGAAGCACTTTACATTTAATGTGAACATAAACATTTATCATTAAACATTCAGCAGCCAATGTTAAATTGACACATTTAGAAGAATACTATCTTCAGAGACTTCAAGCAAAACCCAAATGTATTCTGTGTTTAAGCAATCTTAATGATTATACATCAATATAACAAACTTTAATTGGCCATGTTTTTGAGTGTCATAAAAAGCATTTTATAAATAAGATGTATTATTATTAGTATTATATTGAACTTGAATTCAATTCCTTATTGGCAAAACAGCCAGCCTCTGATGCTGGTAAAACTAGGCAGGATTTGTTCTTAGTGAAGTAGCCCAAGGTTTGAATTTAATGCCACAAATACTTTAGATCCAAATGTCAAACAGACAGTCACATAAAATCAGTCCCATGGTGGTAGCTTGAGATGATAGCAAATAACTGAATTAAACAGCAGTGCAATCGCTGCTACTTTTTGCATGTTGAATTAGGCAAAATCATGAGACAATATTCATACAAAGGAAATGTGACAATGTATAACTGAATTTGCATAGATAATATTTCTGTAAATATAACAATTATTATAATATTATTATAATATTATGTATATTGACACAAATATACATAACTATGACAATTACTTTTTTACTCATACTGCCAGTGCTAAATGTGGACTTGGCCCTTGTAAGCCTCTAATCTAATGCCAAGCAGGAAAATCCAAAAGTTACCAAAAAATATGTGAAAATTCAAATAATCTATTTCTCACCCGTTAAAAAAACTAAATTAATTAGTTTTGTTTCAAAGTGCAAAGACATTCTATTTGCCCTTAAAGCTGTAAAATTCTTTGGAACACATTTTCAAAATGGTATGATTTTTGAAACATCTGAATAGCAAATGTTCACGTCCCGTCACCATTGTGCTCTATAAAACGTCCCAGTCACTTTGTTCATTTCCTTCAATAAAAGGAATGTTGAAATAGACAGTATAATAATGCTAGCTAAAATTTAGCTACGACTTTCAAGTTAGCAAAATAAATCTGCTAACATTAGTCATATGAAACATGCTGCCATTTAATACATTTACAAGTAAACCATAATTAGCCTGATAAGTAAAATATAACAAAATAGTATTTGCACAAATTGATCAAAAAGCATTGGTACAGAAAAAATATAGAAAGGAGTAGATTAGCAAAGAAACAATAACATCCCAGAACTGTGCTTGTTCATTCAATCTATTTAGTAGGCCAGGGGTTCCCAAACCTTTCAGACTGGGACACCCAAAATATTGTGATGTTTCATTTGCATGGCTTGTTTTAAATTACATTACAGTTATGACAGTTTGGGAACCCCTGTAGTAGGCCATAGTGGCCCACAGTAGTTTATGTAAATGTAGCAGTAATTCTCTTAACTGTGAATAATGAGAGTCTTCCTTTGCTGAAGGGTTTCAATATTATTAGATTAATACATCCATATAGTAAACATGTTGAAACGTGGTATGTTACAATACTGAACAAGCTACTGGGACCAGAGCAAGTGCTTTGAGTGAAATTATTAAGACCTTAAGATGTCCCTTGAGAGAGATGAAGATACTCCAGGAACAGTCTACAAGGCAAAGAGGGCATCCTCTGTCTGCTTTGCCTTCTTATGCGATGCGCTGGGGGCAGGGCTAGCAGGGCTAGCCGGGCTAGCCGGGTTAGCTGGGTTAGCACTTGGGGGAGATGATGGAATAGAGTCCACTGCCTTTGCTCGCTCCTCAAGGAACTTATCAAACTCTGGAATAAACAATAGTATTGGTCTAAGAGATACTGTAACCCTGTCAATGAGACATTTTAAATAAACCTATACTGTATATTACCTTCACTGGTCACTCCTTCATCAACGCAGTCACCTTTCTAAACAGCAAAAATAAAACAAGTCTTACACAATGCAATATAGTATTCAAAGTCTAAAAAGAAAAAAAAAGTTAGCAAAAACGTCACACAAACCATGCCAGGGTTACACACCTGCCAGTGTGCACATCATGTGTTCAAGTCCAAAGCCCACATGCATGTTAGGAATAATAGAGTATAGGTTTTTCAGAACCACCAACTAAAGCTAGCTAAATGTTAGTTGTCAGATCTCACACTATACAGATGTCAAACATCTGAACTAATAATAGCTAATAATGCCTGTGACAATGAAAAGAAACTAAAACATATTAAGTTGTGAGATAAAAGTAAAAAAAAAATCAACCCATGTAAAAAATTAAAGAGAAAAAAGAATAAAATCAAGTTAAAAGCCTCACCACATCAGCACAGAGCCACTCCTCTATGTCATCCATGACAGAGGACTGCGATACTGGAATCTATGAACCATGGTTTAAGCAGCACCAAGCCACACAACAGAAAAGAAACATCATCCCAAAGAAAAAGAAAACAGACAAATCAGCATAAAATCACAAAAGAAGGTGACTAAAATCAAACTGGTGACAGCAAAATAACATGAAGTGTATTTTCTGTATTACCTACAGAGTTCAACAGCTGCATCCTAATGTCTCACTGCGGTGCGTCTTATTCCACATCATTAGTTAATTTGCCAATTGCTTGAATGTAATTAAGAGATTGATTGAATGGGAAGTGCTAAAAGTGCAGGGACTGTGGTGAGACCGGGCAACTCCACACAAATCCAGGTAATTGTGCAGTAAATGGGTGTGATGGTTGGGTTGGGGGCCACATTAGTGTGTGTGCTGGACTTTCAGATTGCAAGGAAAGTGCCGTCATCCCTTTTCTCTGAGATTATATATTTTTTTATTTAAATATAAACCATAAATTCATGAATTCTCTAGATTCAGCCCCACAAAATCAATTATAGACTAGCAGTTCAGGAGTCTCTTCCACATCACCTCTTTGCTCATGACATGATTCAAAGTCTACTATTGACATAACTTGCTATGTTTTCTGACCAATATCATAAGCAAAGAACAAAACTAAATAGCTTTGTCTGACTCAGATATACTTACATATGTATTGTGACTATATCCAAACATTAGACATTACAGCTAATTGTTACACTATTACAAACATTTTAACTAACTTTGGTGGGAAGGTTAGCAGGCATTTACTGGTTAGAATGTTATAGTCAATGTATTAAATATAAGTCCACAAATAAGGATTGTGTTCTGCGTGATCATATATTAACTATACCGGGGCATAACAGAGTGGTATGATATGGTAATAGCATATGTAATACCTCAGGACCTTTTCATATTTATAGTATAATATAGCAGTTTATAATTTATCATCTGTACTGTCATAAAGGTCAGAAGAGATACATACTGTACGTACTTCTACAATATTGTAATGGAAATGTAACTGTTGTTGACATCGACTGAAAAAGTGCGAATGACCTTCTGTGTATACGATTTGCTAAATGCTATATTGACATGCAAAGTGTGACTGCCAGACAAATAGAAATAAAAATAATAACATTTACAATAGTAATCACAAGGATGGTTACTTTGCCAGGTGTTTTAAGTACTGCATGTACAAGACATGGGTGCTCAAATGCTGTAAGTACAACTAGTGTAAGTGATGGGATATTGGTGAAGTGAAGTCAGGCAATGTGAATAAAGTCATACAATGGATGGATACGTCTAGGAGCTAAAAGCAAGCAAGATGAGTGGGGCAGGAGGACACACTGAGGATGGAGTCCTCACCATTCCTTGGGTAATAAGCCAGCTGTCTATGGGCAGCTCCTGATCTGCTGGGTTATCATCCCCTTTTACCCCCAGCTGAATCAACAACAGAATAATAACACCTTACACAAGAGAAGCAGGCCCTGCCAAAGCATAGCCCACAGCGCACAGAGACAGGAGAGAAGTCAAAGATGCAAAAGACAACGGAAGAAAATAATGGGAAAGTGGAAAAGATATGATTCATTCAATTAAAATGAAAGTGAAGAAAAAGGGGTTGATACTTATTACTTACTTGGTTGTACTTATTATAATGTATAGGACCTGATATAATGCAATGGTGGTATTGATAACCACCAGAAAGAGTTTGATACATTTTCACACTTTGATTGAGCTTGAAAATCGTAAGCCCCTAATAATATAGGAATATAATCAAGCTTTCAAACACAAGACAACAATATATTATATGTATTCTGTCTTAAGAAATCCCACAATATGAGAGTGCCACATGTTTATACTCACCCCTCCAGTGTTTTGTTGTCTCACATCCAACGCTGAGGCCAAGCTGCCCAAAGCCTGAGGGTCTTCATATGTTACACTTTGAACACGTAGGAATAAAAAGGCATGTATTCAGATGAACTGAAAATACTGCGCTAGATAATAGTTTGTACCATGAGTCATAGTAAACACACTTTTTACGTTGTTCAGCCAGAGAGCTACTCCTCGTCTGTGCAAACATGTCAAAGTCATTGTGACCCGATAAAGATGACAATGTGCCACTTACGCTGCCGGCGCCAACATCTAAAATGAAAGGAAACCAAGTCAGAAATATATTATTGATTTTTTTTTTTTAATGTATAGAAATAAAAAAACTAAAAAGGTATTCAGTTAACTATAAAATTCATTTATGTTTATACAGTAAAAATGACAGTAAAGAGCAGAGAATAAATTAATGCATGATTCCACGATCTTCCCAAATGATCATAACTTCATATCATACAATCTCTTATTGCCACATCTCACACCTCTATTTTTTTTTTAACCTTTATTTAACCAGGAAAGTCCCACTGAGATTCAGAATCTCATTTTCAGGGGAGTCCTAGCCCCAATGGGGAACATATTGTACATGTTTTTAGTAGTCTATGTGAAAGTATAATACATTTTCAATCTCAAAGCAGACTTCTTACCCAGACAAGCCAGTGCAGAAGATAGTGAAGTTGTAGTGGGATTGTGTGCTGGGGAGGCAGTGGCCCCTGGTGTCGACTGGGGCGGAGGACTGGAGGTGATCCTGGGCGTGACTACAGCTGGAGACCCTGGTCCTAGGTCTATAAGGTTGTCCTCTGTGGCCTCATTCAGCATCTGAATAGAAAGAGATCTAATAAACAATAATTCTAGTCTGCAAAATGAATAAAAAAAACTTAACATCTAAGCCACCTCACACTACACTACAACAGTTGAAGCCTCAGAAATCTAGAGGAATGCCACCATGAAGAAAATCAATATTTAAACAGTACTAGTTTTACTACAGACAAAGGCAACAGATAAGCAGGAGGTTGATGTATACTGTAGCGGTTTAGACCAGCACACTGGCCATTGATGTTATACTTGCCTCTGTCAGCTAGCCAGAACACAAACAAAAAGCACACAGAAAGATCAATAAAATGCAAACCAAAGAGCTACCGTATGTGAGATATCCAAACTCCTTAGAAAATCAATATAATAAACAAATAAAATAAACTGTCATGATTTAAAAACTAGCACAAATGTATTGTTTAAAATCCTTTTAATTGTAGCTCTTAACATTTTTATACTAACAGTACTCACCCCATTATTCTGTGTTGCTCTACCCAATCTGAACCTCTCATACCTGGAAACAACATCCATTACAATGTTACACTATTAGTACAGATAGCATGTTGTTTTCTCTATTTTATGCACACCCCATCTCAAATGTGATTACTTTAACTATGTGGTATTGCATGTTACATCAGTACCTCTCATAACGGAGGAAAATATTGTTGAGGTCATCGTTGACATGTAGCAGCTCCTCCGTGACCTCTTCATTAGAGACTCTTGAAATAAGCTCCACAACTCTCTGCTGCATAGCTCTGCATGTCCTGTTTAGTTCCTAAAACCAAAAAACTATGAATTATAAACAGAGCTCTGACCTGGATTGGGTTGTAGATTTGCATATAGACTTTGTTGGGTTTGGGATAAAATATGCTGAAAAATAATGGCACACCTCCCCCTACTGGCTGAACACTGTCACAACATTTTTAGTAATTAATAAAAAAACGTATCTTACTTGAAGTAGTTCAAGATCAGAAGCATCTTCTTGGCCTGGGCTCATCTCTGTTAACATCTCTGACATGACTTTTACATTTCCTCTGACTATGTCTAACTCACTACGGAGCCTGGCAATCTGAAACCAGAAACAACCGTTATAACGTTGTAGGAAGACCATGTGTATCCATCTCTTCCTAACCACGTTACCTGTTCGGGGGTTGCAGTGATGGGCCCTTGTGCATTGGTCGTATTGTGCGTCTGAGCGGCTGGTGCAGGCACAGGGGCAGGTTTGGGAGAAGCAGCAGGAGCAGCGGGGGCTAAGTATTTCAGTATGGCTGGGTCAACTTCAGGTGTACCCTGTGAGAATGAAAATACATTAGATACAATAATGATTAAATATATTTGTGTTAGATATAGTAGCAATGTGCATGCCCAGCTTTTTACCCTCTGCGGTGTGTGGATTGGAGACAGTGCATCCAGGTCGGCCATTGGGAACTCTACGCCCTTTCTTTTTAGTTCTTCGTAAATATGGACCACTCCAGTGAGATCGGGACTACTCCTGAAGGCATCAGCCCAAGCCTGCCACACAACACAAATATTATATAAGTGCATTTTAAATTAGCCATTGAAACCATATGCCATAAACCATAAACATTATAAATAATTAGAAACCATTCAAAGGAAGATATGGAGAAAATTACCCAGCAAAACATCTGGGAAGTAGGACACATCCACCTCCCTTTACTAAAACAATAGGTCAGAGAATACCACTGACCATATAACACACGGCCAGATACAGTTCAGCATACCTGAATGAGCGATAACACTTTGTCTTGTACAATGGTTGGAGGATTAGACTTGGGTGAAATGATTCTGACCATAACGCCGTCTATGAAATCTCTGTTGGCCACCTGAACGTGGAATCTGTGACCACAGTTCTTCACACAAGTCTCCAATACCTGTGGAGTCAAACGAAAAAAGGCAAGCGGTGATCACTAGCCAGACAGATGACAGACCACCAGATGAGACTTAAGAGAATGATTTGATAACACAAGGGGATTGCCGTAACACATGTATGTATCAAACAAATTATAGCATAGGAAACATCACACAAGTCCCCTACCGTCAGAGCCAACATGACTTCTCGGTAGTTTTTGTTTCCGCTCAGTCTCTTCTTCACTGCACGCATAGCATCTTTTGGCCTGAGGGGGACAGACAAAATACATTTCAATAATGAGAGCAGGCTGACAAACATTTTTTATTATTTTTGGAATAATGATTCTTAATATGTTTGACTTTGCCTCGTCTTACAATGTGTTTCTCTTTTTGAGACCAGACTTTTTTTTCTTTTTCTTTTAAACTAAATTACAATTGTTAAGACAAAACTTTGTTACCTGCGGTTGTACACGTGTTTCCAATTCCTATATGAACTATATGTTTTTTTAATTTATTGTTCATCATACAGTACATATTCATATCCACCCAAAAAAAACATCTCTGTGCCTCAGAGTGCAGTCTGTTGCCAAAAGAAGCGATGTGTAGCTCTGCAGAAGCAGGACTAAATTTGCAATGTTCAGACGTACAAGGGAGGCAGTCATGTTGCATTATGTTGAAAAATGATCATTGTCACCAACTAGTGGACAATGGGATGCCTTTAAATGACACATATATAAAACACTTATCCTGCAAAATACCCAGACTAGCAGATGTGTATAGTGAGGCTAAACAATGACTGCAACAATGGGTGTGTGTAGGGGGTTATGGAATGCAGAAAGTATGCAGGAAAAAGTACTGGAGCAAATAAATATATTTTATTTTCATGAAAACAAAATGAAAAAATGGTGCAGATAAAGTAAACGTATTAGACCAATATAAGAATTTGATGCATGGTGTCTTTTTTTAATAATAAATGTCCCAATTGAATTTGACTTTGGTGAAATAGCATTTAACTGGTCTATAGTTAAAGTTTTTACCACGCACCCTTCATCAGTCTCATTGATGATGTCACAGATCTCCATGTTAAGAGTCCAGTCCTCGTTCTGGAGGCCTCCATCGGTGGCTCTCTCTGTAAAAAACACCCATGTAAAACAACTATTTCTGATTCGCTGGGGCTATAATAACTTTTAGCAGTAATTAAAATGCATTACTGGCATCTTAGTTTTCTCTATCCACTTTAATAGCATAGCAAGATAAAAGTGTATGTTCTGGACTGTGATAAGTAGTCAGAGGCTCTCCTAGCATGTATTTCTTGTTCTCTTTCTCATTATGTAATTTGATGTTCAATCGAGTCTATTTCTGCTGAAGCAAGCTCTGTTAAAGTTGGTTGATTGACATACACTCCACTTGTGACACAGTGAGTCAATCTCCCTTGACCTGAAAATTGTCTTCTGAGAGGCACTACATAAAGTTGAAATATCTAATTACTTCTAGGCAATGTGATTCTTTTCTTAGAGAACACACAGAGAAGAAACCTCATCAGTAAATGTTGTCCCTGTTTCACACGTCTGGAAGTATAAAGCTTCATCTGGAATATCCCATGTAATCTCCTCAAGTGGATTGTCAGGTCAAGGCCACCAACAGCATAAGAAGCAAAATCAAAAAGTCTAATCTCCCCCTGTGAAACAAACAGGCCAGAGTTTAAATAATGGAGTTAAATATCCACTGTGAACATTCAATCACTGGGTCCTCTGTCCCAAGCCCTGAGACATGACACTGCACCAATGAAACCATTTAGTCACATGACCAGCTGTGGCTGTGGGCCAGGCTGTACCAAGCAGTGGCAACAAAGCAAATCCTTTCAACTTTCCTCTAAAGTTTTCCAACTTCTCCTACCACAACCATATATGTGTAACTGTGTATATGCGTAACCATATATGTGTAACTTTGTATATGCATAACCATATATGTGTAACTGTGATCACCCACATCTCTATCAATCAATCATAGTGCTAGGTAAAACCTTTACATACAGCTGGCTCTGTTGTGCAAAAGGCTACATTATAATATTATATATTATGACATATACATAATTGTATGTCGTTCACGATACAAAGAGTAAATATATACAATACAGGTCAATTGGTCTGTTAACGGAACTAACATAATTAACAGATGTAAATGTTATCCACATTAAAATACATGTAAAAACTACAGTTTGTATAAACAGAAACAGCACTAAAAGTTGACTTCAATTCACACACTACATTTCTGTAGGCAACTTTTGATTTGTTCTTAGGATATAAGAAAATATAATTCTGTATCTGCTCATATTGTAGCACAGGACTAATTACATTTCACTACTACAATTTATTTTCATTGCCATTATTCTGATATATTTTAGGAGAGTTGGGGAAGAGGGAGAGGTTAGCACTGGCTAACATTAGCTGTAAGCTCATTCCAAGTTGATGACGTTTGCTGCGATGATGTTCGCTACTTTTCCTTATACAATCCCACAATAAATATCCAAAATGTTATGGTTAAAAAGCCCATGAACAATTTTGTAACGCCCATTCAAGAAACTTACCTATACACTGGCCAACAGGAGTGCTATATGGATTACCAAGTAAGAACTCCATTTTGACAACAAACAATCCGCTCAGAGGAGTGACAGAGGCAGGCAGACCCGAGAAGCCCGCCCACGCAGCAATCCTATTGGTGAAAAACCCACACCGAAGGATTTGTGTGGTTGAGTTGACTGTCAGTCGTGTTCAGCGTCTACACCGTGGGCTCTTCAATGCACCGCTTCAAAATAATATGAACATTTATTGTATAACTGCCAATGATGTATTTTATCTTGTAAATTATGTCTAAATTAATTAGTTTTTTTTTTGTGTGAGGGGATACATCTACATTTTCATCAATATATTTTTAAGCTTAGTGGATACATTAAAAACATATTTTTTTTAGTAAGGCATTGTGTTTTTTTCCTTGTGCATTTTACTAGGATTTTTATTAATTTGTTGCAAGATGTGCTCAGCCAGTTGTTTTGAACCGTTTTTATGAACGCAGCACTGCGCAGCAGCTTGGCGTTGCTAGGTAACAAGCAGCAAACATTTGCACGTTTTGCGTGAGTGGAGTTCTGTGTTGGGAGGGAAGTTAACGGCTGTAACAGCTAGGCTTAAAAAAAAAAAAAAAAATATATAATTATTTTAACTGAGTTAGGCAAGTAAATTAACAAGATATCATACAATCATCAACTGAAGTACCATAAATCTGGTGTGCACTATGGAAATTCGTTTCACGTATGAGGATTTGCGGACCGCAGTATCGGAGCAACGTTCAAAAGCTCCTGGAAGTTGTAAAGAGGAGCGACTTGAGTTCAATGAAGTCCAAGAACTAGACCTCACATCAAGACGTACCTACACTCGCTATTATTATCATTATTTAGTCATATTTTGTGGTAATGTAGCCTTACAAAGTGTTTGTTTTTCAGATATCGTCAAGATTGCGCAGCTTTGGGAATTGACTTCGTTAAAAACTCTTAGCCTAAACAACAATTCCATAAAAAAGATTGAGGGTCTGAGCCGTCTCACTAATTTGATATCTCTAAGTAAGATTAAGCATAATTATTTTTTACAATAATATTAATATTTTTTCTATTCACCAAAAACATTAATATTTAATTATAGATTTGTCATTCAACAATATTGAGAAACTTGAAGGTTTGGAATCTCTGGAGAAGCTTGAGGAGTTGAACCTATCCGGTAACAAAATATCAGTCTTGGAAAACATGGATTCTCTTAAGAAACTTGTTATCTTCAACATTGCCAACAACCATCTGGAACAGCTGGACCAAGTGACACCTTAAACAATTATTATTTCTCCATTCTGTTATTATTGTATGTCATTTTGTTGTTGTTTTTTCTCCACAGGTGATGTATCTCAGGAAATTCAAGAACCTGAGCTCACTTAACCTGTATGGAAACCCATTAAGTGAAGAGAATGACTACACATTCTTCATAACTGCCTTCTTCTCCAATCTGAAATATCTAGACTGCAGATATCTCAGCATAGACACTGTAAGTATACATTGTTATGTGGACAATCGCATGATCAAAAACGTTGAAGAGGTTAAATATCTAGGTGTCATATTGGACCCTTCACTTAACTTTAAAAATCACATTAAAATGATCTGTAATGTCTTGAAGTTTAACATTGCGATCTTTCAACATATTAGGAACGCATTATCACTAGAAGCTGCAAAGTCTTACTTTGATGCCATGATCATATCTCATATTTTGTATTGCATGTCATCATGGTCTCAGGCTAACCTAACAGCTATAAAGCCTCTTAGATCTTTACATAATCAGGCTCGGAAAATTCTCGATAAAATGTTAAGGCATCACCATCATTGCCAAGTTTTGGAAAAATATCAAATACTAAGTTTTGACAACTTAATCAGGTACTCTGATCAGGTACTCTGTTCAGGTACTCTGATCAGGTACTCTGTTCAGGTACTCTGTTCAGGTACTCTGTTCAGGTACTCTGTTCAGGTACTCTGATCAGGTACTCTGTTCAGGTACTCTGTTCAGGTACTCTGATCAGGTACTCTGATCAGGTACTCTGTTCAGGTACTCTGTTCAGGTACTCTGATCAGGTACTCTGTTCAGGTACTCTGATCAGGTACTCTGTTCAGGTACTCTGTTCAGGTACTCTGATCAGGTACTCTGTTCAGGTACTCTGTTCAGGTAATCTGTTCAGGTACTCTGATCAGGTACTCTGATCAGGTACTCTGTTCAGGTACTCTGTTCAAGTACTCTGATCAGGTACTCTGTTCAGGTACTCTGAGAGTACTCAGAGTACCTGATCCATCTGGTTCATTCAGTGTTAAGGTCTGTGTCTGGAGGCGACTGTAATGTTCCTAAAAGAAAGTCTGCCTTCTCTCAGTCTGCCTTCTCCTATAAAGTCATCAAGGAATGGAATGGGCTTCCAAATAATCTAAAGAACATGACTGATTTTTACAGCTTTTCACGTGACGTCAAAAATTTTATTCTGGAACACCAAACATGCTCACACTAACAATACCAGACGGGTATTTTGCCATCAGATATTACCCCTGTGGGTATCACCTGATGGCCTTCAGATTACTAGACCAATAGTGTTACAGTATCACATTAAATTGCACATTGCATTTTTAACGCACTAAACCAATAGTGTTACAACATTACATTGTATATATATGACATTACATTACACTAAATTATACATTGCACTTTCAACTTGTAAATATTTATTTTATTGTATATTTGTATATTGTACAGTTGTTTTGTGTCTGTGTTGTCCCCCCTTCCTAGGATGGAAATTAGCTATGAGCTACAATCTGGTACAAACATCTCTGCCACTGTGCTTAATGTAATTGTACACTGTCCTAAAAAAACAATAAATGAAATGAAATTGTATTTGCTTGAATGTTTTATATTTAATAAAAGGTGTTATAAATGTATAATTACAAACAGAAAAAGGAAGCAGAAGCCAAGTATCACATTCGACTTCAGCAACTCCACCTTCAGGAGCTGGAGGAAGCAAAAAAAGTAGAGGCATTGAAAGCAAAGCAAGAGGAGCAACAATTACATGCGGTATTAAAATGTCCACTCTATGTTTGGAGTCAAGTTCTGGTCCTCAGTGCCTTACATGTCTGTGCCTTGTCATGTCTTTATTTCTACAGGATGCCTTTGTGGAACTACTGAACGGATCTTCACTGTTTGAACAAATGTTTAAAGATGATCCACAGGCAAATCAGTTGCAAAGTGTGCCAGCCATAGCCGCTCAACTGAAGACATATCCTTTATATATATATTATTCTTTTACAAAAAAAGTGACACATTTTTAACAGGATTCCTTGACTCTTTGCTTACAATCAAGCAGAAGATAACAGAGCAGTGCGTTCAGTGTTTCGAAACGGGATTGGTTGAGCATAAACAAAGACAAGCTATGGTGAACTCCTTCTCTACAAGTTACAATAAGGCCACGGCAGACATCAGGCAGAGGGAGGCTCAATTAATAGAAGAATTTCAGAAGCATTTCCAAAGGGTGATCATTATTTTTTTTAAATTCCCAACTTGATGAATTACAGAGATGTGCCATGATGTGCCATACAATTCCTGTAAATAATATGTTTCTTTTATGGGGGCGGAAGATGAAGAAAGAATCGAACCCAGCATCACAGCCTTTGAAGACTTGCACAGATGAGCTTAACCAACTACAAAAAAGTTTACTTACAGAAGAGTTCAAACTAATCAGGCTGGTGGAGGTAGTTGTCCTTACATGTTTTTGGTTTGGTTGGTTTATTGCGTTTTCACTTACTGTGCTGTTGCTTTTTTAGATGATGATCAAAAAGCTTGATACAGTCCTCACAGAAATGGTTGCAACCTTTAGTGAAACCGCTCAAGAGATATATCCTTTTATACAGATTTGATACGGACTGACAGTTAAAAAGAATTTAAATCCAATCATTTTATGCTTAATTTCGTTAACATTTTTAGCTATACATTTGCACAATGTCGAGCTCTGGAGGATCATCATAATGTGAAAGTGCAGGAGATTGCTACTACAAAACTTGAGAATGTAGCAAATGACCATGGAGTAGAAGACTTGTCTGAAGATGTGAAAATGGTATATTTGGTCTCACACACTATTTCTAAACTATATTTTTTGTTAGAGTGGGGAAAAATGTGCTTGTTTTTCTAGCTGTTTTTAGATAAAGATGTGGTGACGAACGCTTTGAAAACAGCTCATGAAAATCATCTCGTCACTCTCCGAGACAGAGAGAGTCAGCTGACCACCCGTGCCAATGCCTGGAAAACCAGACTTATTAAAAAAGTATAACTTTGAAATAAAACCTAAATAATCTATTATTACATGTAAGGGTTCATGCTAATGTTATTTCACTTTCTAAATGATTTACAGCTTGAAGAAGAAGAACTGCTCCGGAATAGGATGGCTCTTTCACACATCCACGCTTATGTGAAGCAGTATAGGCAAGAAGTGGACAGAGTTTTCAACAGATGAACATACCATGTGTACTTTAGAAAACATTAAACATGAGACAAATAAAAAAAAAGAATGGAAAAGCTTTTCACCTGGATGCGTTTTATTTAAAATACAAATCCCACAATGCTTTTCGAGACATTATCCAATACATTTCTTGGTCTAGACGAGCACCAGTTTTCAGCCAATCACGTCCTGTGAGTAAAGGTTCATAATATCATTGAGCCAGTGGGCTGAAATCTCTGGCAAAGTTTTTGTACAGTTGGCGCATTACCGTCTGTCATTCCCTTCTGCACAGCTGCACTTTGTTAAGTGACAAAGTTCATGACGGTGGCCAACGAGGACAGTTTGGCTGTCATTATGCCTGTCCGAGCAGAGAGCCGCGGCTGCCCCGACACGGCCCGCCAGTCCTCGGCCTCTCTTAATCCGCCTGCACCGATCAACACACACCAGCCCGGGGTCACTACCTCACTGCTGTATAGCGGGGCACAGTTTCGGGGTTACCAGAAGAGCAAGGGCAACGCGTATGACGTTGAGGTTGTTTTGCAGGTAAATCTGTCACACACGTGCATCGATAAATATATTTAGATTTTATGACAGACATGTTCAGGTCTTTTAAATCGGCATATGGGAAGCCCTAGCTCCGATTACAATCTGCTAACAGATGTTAGCTTCTACTCATAGTGTCACACTATAATTAAGCGTTGACCTCATTTAGAGCTGATCTGGTGTTTCTACAATAACATGTCAAATTCAGACAAAATCACAGAACGACTTCGTTTATATTTTCATGTGCATTTTAATCATATTTAAGTTTGCCACATTTTTTAAATGCAAACATTATTTACAGTACATCTAATTTAGATGATTTGTTCACACCTGCAGATCTGTTTGATATGGGATATTGAGCACATGTTAAAATACTTTGCTTTATACAGCACATGACCATGGAGGACTCCTACTTGTGTGGCTATCTAAAGATCAAAGGTCTGACAGAGGTGAGTTAGGTAGGACAGATTAACTGACCTAACAATGATAAGACTATACTGGTTTACTCTCCTCTCCGACATGTATGTGTGTCAGCCCTATACTCATAAACTTCATGTAACCTGTGTCAGCAGTCCAGCATCACATTTAGCAGCAGTTGATAAACCGGCAGAGAACTACTGCTGATATTGCCTTCAGTTTAAATATACAGCGTGTATTCTGCACTTTGACCTGAACTTTGTCTTATTCTGTTTTTAAGGAGTATCCCACTCTCACAACATTTTTTGCTGGTGAAATAATCAGTTGTAAGAGACCTTTTTTAACCAGAAAGTGGGATGCAGATGAAGATGTGGACAGAAAGCATTGGGTTTGTATCATTTTATTATTAACACAAACTAAGTGATTACTGTTTATCGAACATTGTTCTTTCTTTTAGAGCAAGTTTCAGCCTTTTTACAAATATGCCAAAAACTTTAATTCTGATGACTTTGACTATGAAGCACTGGAAAAGAGTGATTATATTTTCATGCGGTGGAAGGTATGTGTAGTTGGTAGTGCCTCTGCTTGGTGCGTTTCTGACCTCTGACCTTTCACCTTTCACCTTTTTAGGAGCAGTTTCTCGTTCCAGACCACACCATCAAAGACATCAGTGGAGCATCTTTTGCAGGTTTCTACTACATTTGCTTTCAGAAATCTACAGCCACAATCGAGGGGTACTATTACCACAGAAGTTCTGAATGGTAACTGCTTTAAACGATCAAATCAATCAAAACTGTTCATTTAATGATTCCTTACACTTCTATTACATTTTCTTTTTCAGGTACCAGTCGCTAAATCTAAACCATGTTCAAAAACATGGTATGCCTATTTATGAATTTCGGTGACACTCCCACAATGCTTGCTGGAATGGGATGTTTTAAACTACCCTGTATCCCATGTTTTGACATGACATGTAGACACAGGGATTGATAAAGGGCCGTATAAAGCCAAGCCTGAACATGATGGGGGGGGGGACGGCAGACGACAGAGAGAGAACACACAAGATGCTTGGCTGCTTTATTTTTATTTAACTTTTATTATTATTTTTAAATTTTGTGTACTCAGTGGGTGAGTTGAATGTAAGAAATGTTCATGTGCTCATTCAATCGAGACACTAAAGTATTTTATAACTTTTAGTTCAGAGATGCTTAAGTAAAAGAGCATGATATAAAAAGTTAACTATTTCATTATAATGAAAGTTAACGGTTGCATTGTGCTGCCTATATGACTGGATATTAGCCAAATGTTGCCGTGGAAACAACTGTTCAAAGGTTGTTTTTTTTATTTTGGGAGTTTTTTCCCCAAATCCTGTGTCTGTAGTTTTTGCCCATTTTGTTCCCATGTCTATGCAAGCCAACATTTACAGAATGCACAGACCTTACAAATGCACAGGAGAATATTGCCTTTAGTTGTTGATATTTTAGAAAAAACACCTTGCATGCCTCATGATGAGGGGGATAGAGAGAGCAGGTAAATGATCTTGTTTTTGCCTGAAAACGGCTGCCTTTTACATTTACAAACAATACTTTGATAATTTTGAAGGTATAATTTATGCTTTTGCTGACACCGTCTACATTACTGTGCAAAACCTACCTGCACCTTTAGTGGGTTTGGTAGCAACAATCACACTTTGAGGGACAAGGGAAAGTTACCCATGACAAATAAGTCTGGTATTTATATAAAGATGAGAATGGGTTTACATTTTTGTTGGAAAAAATTGCAATGTAAGGAAACTCTGGGATTGTTCAACGTACAAGAGAAAGAATTTGAATAAATAGATCTATTTACAATGTGAGTAAACTATAAGAACATATGGGAATATGGATGTGTTTTCTGTTGAGCCTAAGGTCAAATAAGTGTTATCAAAACACCGAGCAACCACTAGATGTCACTAAAGAGCCAGGAATATCTCATTTCAAAAGTTGTATTAAGTTCAGTATTGGCACAAAAAATATTGATCAAAGTCAAAGAAATCCTGCTCTTGTGGGAATTATTTTTCAATAGACCTATCATTTACTTTATTGGCCCCGGAGAACATTTAATAACTTTTGTTAAATAGCCTATTAGATTTGATATAAACTCAATTATAATGCGTTGTATCACTAGTTAAATTGTGCTCTAAAACTACTTAAAAGTTCATTACACTTCAAGAATGGAAACACACCAATGAGATTATGGGGCAATGCTGGACGAGAATAGGCTATATTCCATGCCTTTATGCCTCAAAGCCACACCTGCTGAAGGGAAGAGGGCGGGGTATATAAAAACGCACTCACTTTTTTGGCACAGTACAGTTTGGTATTGATCTTTACACATTCCCGTGATTGAATTATGGGGGACGAGCGATGTCCAATCAGTGTGCGTTTTCTCGGTGTCATGCACAAGGAGAAGAAAAAGGTAAAGATGCAGCAGTAACGCTATAATTAGTTAAATATGAAAATAATAAAATTGTCCATTTTAGATGTACATGGTTTCTGTGCTTTGGTCGGACCAGAATGATATTTTGGTTTACAGAACTTTCAGAGAATTTCAGAAATTGCATGTGAGTATTTTTTTATTGTTTTAGTTCTATAAGTTTATATTTGATATGAAGACTCTTGTTTAGTTCTGGTCTAGATACAGTTTGGTGTTGATTTTGACATTTGCTGTATAGTCCTGGTTTAGTCCTAGTTTAGACTTGGTTAAGACCAGCTTTGACCCTAGTTTTTTCCTGCATTTTTATAACCCAGTTTATACCAAGGCAAGTCCGAATATCAGGCTTATTTTAAACTTATATAATAGCATTGTAAGGTGGTTTGAAACATTAGAGAACCACAGATTAAACTAATGTGACTTTTTATGCCAGAAACAAATGAAGAAAGCATTTCCTGCATCAAGCAAACTCAAGAAATCTGAAAGAGTAATCCCCAAATTTCACTGTAAGCATTATTGTTAATATATTAATCGGACATGATGGCATGGCGTTATTAAAGAATACTTTTTAGACAAACGCCGTGGACAGAAGAAGGGTGCAACCCGGTCCCTTGTGCGCCTCAAGTTTCTCCAAAAATACTGCAATGAACTGCTGAGCTGTGACTCCAGGGTGTGTCAGCATGCAGATCTTATTCAGTTTTTTCACCCAAATGCACAGGACCTCAAACCGGAGTTTTTTAAGAACAGGTGAGGTGTTTCTTCATAAAAAATGAACCATCAATCTAAGTTCAAATACATTCAACATAAAATAACAAAATAGAACCTCCCATGAACCAACCATAGGCATTAAATGTGTAGTCTGCAACATTTCTATAGCCTACTTTAGTCCTCTCCCTGGCCTCTACAGACTTAGACGACCCACTTTACATCATCGACCTGGTCAGACAATCAATATAAAGCATTTAAATACACATTACATTACAATTTAAATTACAAATATGTATTGTTACAAACTCTATGATTGTTACTAATATAGTGGCCTGTGTGTTTTTAGCACATTATTTTAGCAAAGATTGTCATTTGTCATTGTGTGCTTCGAATTACACTTATTTAACTGAAAAGTCTGGTGGTCATTTTCAGCTTCATGGTCGTGCCCACAGATGACGAGCTCGGGGCTGGTTCTGGACAGAGCGGTGCTGGCAATGTGACACAACCTTTTGTGACGGAGATGTACCGATGTGTGGCCGCCTACGAGACCAAAGACACCACAAACAAACCCTTCAAAGTGTCCCCAGATGAAAAACTAGATGTACTCATTAAAGACAATGCAGGTAGGCAACATACTGATGCACATTTATGCTTATAGGCTGGTAGTAACATTAAGTGTGCCATCATAGGGTGGTGGCTTGTAGAAAATGATGACAAACGGATGGCTTGGTTCCCTGCACCTTATCTGGAGAAACTGGAGGAAGACAGTGATGGGGATGAAATAGATGGGGCTACAGCAAAAGGTGCAATGCGTGATAAAATTCTGGCATCTGATGTTTAGTTTTGTTTGAATTTGATGCATCACTGCTTCATTCACGTTAGTCCCGGTGTTGACCTGGGTTTTGTCCTGGCTTAGTTTCACTTTCTGATTAACACATTTTTTGTGATTGAATTTTCAGGAATGCTTTACACAGCCATTAAATGCTACAAAGCGACCAGACAGGATGAGATAACAGTAAACATTGGTGCAGTGGTAGAAGTCCTGCAAAAACCTGATAATGGATGGTGGCTTGTCAGGTATTCAACCAAAAAAAAGTTCATTTACACAAGATTTGTATTAATTGTATTTCTTTTCGTCAAACAGATACAATGAGAAGACAGGCTTTATTCCCACAATTTACCTACAGCCCTACACCTATCCCCATATCCGCTTGTTGCCCACTCATCAAGATTATCTAAGCTCCCCCCATCTGCTAATTCCTTCCAGCCTGGGGCAGCTGTCACATCAGTTCAGCCGTTCACAAAACAACCTGCTCGAAATGCCTTCTTCCCGACCACCTTCGCCATACTTACTACAGCCAGAAAGCAAGCAGAAATCACGCTCTCTCAACATGCTCCCACAACTTTCACCTAAACCAGTGACCAGTGCGGTTGCTACTGCCAATATGGACCATCCGCTTGGTTCTGCACATCATCGACCGCCACCAAAAATCACAATAGAAATAGATGATGACGTTAAGGAACACCAGGGGAGAAGCTTAGAGTACAGTCATGGGAGCTTTGACAGTGCAAGTGATGTTAGTTTTATTGACGACCTTAGCAGTTCCTCTGGGAGCTCATCTCTCAACTTAAATTTAACAGATCGCACACCACCACCTCCCAGCAGCAACTACCTCAGCCCCACCTCTGGCCCCAGTGCAAGGATGATGCCAAGTGTTTCTGACCCTAACCTTTACAAGGGACCCACTTCGCCAAAAGTACCACCGAGACCACAGGCCAAAGAGATTCTGACACGCTGTACCACCATCACCCGCAAGAATGCTGCCAAGGGCAGTGAGTTAACACAATCAGAAATACCAAGTCTTTAAAGTGAATATATGGAAGTCTTAAGTGAATATGGCTACAATGGTTGATGTGTTTACCTTGTGAAAAATACAGTTTTTTTAATCACTGGCAATTAAATTTTTTTTATTTTTGTCAAAGAAAATGAAGAAAAATAGACCTGAATAAAATAATATGCATTTTATTTCATAAACATTTGTGGTTATAACAAAACCTAGGCTTTACAAAGTTTACGTGGGGCTGGCAGATCAGAACGAGACAAAAGGACGTTGATGGTAAAAATGCATTTTGTTTCCTTCCTGCTCCGAAGAAAAGATTGTTCTTTCAAACGTCAGTTTATAATGAGATGTTACAACAGTCGAGAATGCCAACAGGAACATCTACAGAGGCTTTGGAGTATGGTCTTTCCACAAAAAATATGATTTCGTCTTTATTCCATAAAAGACTATTTGAAGTACATTGTGCAGACAGTCCAATGCCAGTCAGGTTTATTCATTTAAGAATAATCAGTTTGTTTGGTCAGCTAGCCAAAGTCTGACATTCTGTATTAGAATGAGAAAAATCAATATTTTTAATTGTTGTGTGATCAACTTGATTATCTTCATCGTCCTCTGAACTTTCATCACTGTCAGAGTGATTGCCATTGGTTTTGGCACGGTCTCCATTTTGTGTTTGCTTGATCTTGACTTTGTTTGTGACACTAACCTCGTCAGCCTCCTCCTCCTCCTCCTCTCTCTCCTCAACTGGAAAATCTTCCTCTTCTTCACTGCCACTATCATTGTCTTTTTGTTTTTCCTTGTCAATTGTGAAAATTGATTGGTTTGCTTCAGGAGGAGAAGTGTCCATTTCTTCATCTTGGTCCATACTAGATTTGAAACAATAAACAATCATGTAAATGCTATAGTGCTATATTCTGCTTTATAGAAGATAAATGATTCATTTAGATATGCTAACCACCACAGTAGTTAAACTAGATCTTAACATACGTCATGCCTTGCTAACTGCTGGGAATGCTGCTAGGAGGCCAAAACCAGCTTTCCCCATCAGACAAAAAAAAAACAGAAAGTGGTCATGTGCATACAGATTACTTAAAGCTGCACTACCTGGTTTTGTGAAACTATGCAGAGACTTGTTTGTCTGAGTAATTGTTTTTGCTCAAAGGAAATAAATCAGGTTGTCATTGAGGCTGACACTGTAACTTCATACCTGACTGGTCCTCCAACCACTCGCATTTTCTGCCACATGTAGTTCAAAAACATGGACGACTGTAGTAAATGTCCAATTCTCTGCATGTGTCTCTCTGTAAGTATATAAAACACATTAGAATCATCCTCATGGTGTTACGGAGGATTTTGTAAGATAATTGTTTCCCCCTGACCAGTATAAGGTATGAGGCCCTCCAGATGTGCCCTTGTCCCCTGATACTGCAGCAGCTCTTCTGGGGGTAGGTGAGTGAGGAGGACCTGCAGCACCGCCTGGGCCTGGAGACAGTTCCTCGCGTTGGTGTTCCAGATGACACAATATCGCAGAAGTGACTCTGAGCAGACACGAGTACTGGTCTTAGTTTGGTTGGAATCATGAAAACAATATTTATATACCCGTACCTTTTTGATCCTGGCGAAGTTTCAGCACTGTCTTCTCCAATAACTCTTGAGTCTTCTCCACTTGCCAGATTGCTGAAAACACAAAATTATGTCTTTACTATCAGTTAATAAAAGTTAAATACTGTTGTAAGTGACTACTACGGATTACAAATGTGATATCTTGTCAGCAATTATACAATCATGCTGCGTGCCATGCATACTAAGCCAAAGATCTAACCTTGACATCGAGCTTCAGTATCAGAGAGTAAAGAGTTAAATGTGTTTTGTGTATTGTGTATTGTGTATTGTGTTGAGGAATGTTTCCACAGAAAAACGCAATCTGAAGTTTCGGTTGTGAAAATATACGTTTCCTGGTTATCACAGACAGAACAAAGAGGTAACAATGGGAAAATTATTTTTGACATTTTGAGTGCCAGTGCGTTTCTCAATAGTGAGCAGGATCATTCCACAAAGACATTGACTGATGGAGTGATGAGTCGATAATGTGATAAGATAACCGCAGGTAAAGTTAAAATGCAGATGAAAAGTCAGAATCAGAGGCATACCTTTGATAACCATTAGCACAGTGTGGGGCTGGTCCAAGGAAATGGCAAGACCAAGGGCTTTCAAATACTTCTTTTCATGGAGGAGGTTGGACAACTCCTGTTGCCTATTCAAACAGAAACAGAAATGTTTATCATCAGTGGATAGAGGCACTTACATTTTATTACATGCACTGAGAAAGCTACTTGGTCTACGGTGAGCTACAAAACATTATGTGATAATTATTCTGCACTTAAGGTCAAGCCCATCAGCAGAAAAACATTATCATAAATGTACTGCATCATGTACCATTATTGTATATTTATGTATTTGTGTCTGTAACTGTAACATGTTTGTCTAATGAGTGTATTATGTTTGCAACTGTAACATACTGTCTAATGAATGTTATATTTTATGTCTGGGACTACGGATGGAAATTAGCACTGTGCTAAATCCAGCATATTTACGTCAAGTGTGATTCTGTACAATTGTACGTTAATTAATGTGCATTGTCCTATCAAATAAATAAATAAAAACAAGGCCTGTGCTGTCGTCCCGACAGCAAAGTGTATATCGGCGAAAACGACCCCATACGTCTGCCCCGTACGTCTGCCCCATACGTCGCCCCGTACGTCGCCCCGTA
>JAVQKC010008968.1:0-11026 GCA_036025475.1 Philypnodon macrostomus
GATATTGTATTCTTTGTAAACTCAACCATTTCTGACAAATGAGACATACAGCCTTCGATCAGACCTCAGTGAAAACATATGTTGATGTGGAGTTAACTGGTTACTGCAGGTTATAACAATGTGAGTGATAAATTGGCAATATTATATTATTTAAAAAATATGAGAAAATGCTTGGCGGGCCGGATTTAAAAGCCCAAAGGGCCCTGGGCTGCAGTTTGCCCACCTCTGGGATAGACAGATATCAAGCATAAATATTGGCATGACACTTATGGGACAACTTCCTCTCTATAGCACACATAATAATAAATAATCTCACTGTTTTTATTATGATATTATTTTGGCTACTATGATGTGGCTCCTGTATGCTAGCAAAATGCAACGGTTACCACTTAGCTAAACCACATTTACCCCTAGTGTACATAAAAGGGCCAGTACCCCTCCTTTATCCCAATATGATGCTCTGTTGCCAGTCCTGATGCCAGGCCTGCTACCACCAGCTCATACTCACACACAGCAAGCTTCCACATCCCTCACGAATGATAATATATTCATCGTGCCCGTCTGTTTCCAACTAAAAATTACGCATACCGTGTCCAGTAAACGCCTCAATGTGACACACCGTGAATGATTTGCACTGTGGTCTGCCCAGATCACCCCATTCATTTCTATGAGCATGTCGTTACATCCCTTCAGTATCGCGTTTAATCTCCCCATAACCAAATATCCCAGTGCGTCAGATACTTACCTTTGGGGAATGGATGGCGTGCGTCTCGTTCACGTTACCGGTGACCTTGGAGTGGCGGCGGCGTAACGTAGGCAGAGAGATGCGTGTACGTTTGGGTATGTCCCGGGTTTATTTTCCTGACTTTGACGTCGTGGAGCCGCTGCGGGCTGTGGAGAGGGAAAGAGGGCGGCGCTGCTTCGGCTGAATACAGTCTATTTTTGACGCACGCAACGCACAGGGATTGAGCTGGTTTTACATCCAGCTTACTGCCGCTTCTGTACGAGCCAAAGCCAAGGCCAGTGCTGCCGAAGAAGCGATGAGTGATGTTGTCTTAAAGGTGCAGTGTAGAGGATGGGTGCATATGTGCGTATTTGGAAAAACTGGAGCAAGTTCTGTGGATTTAAAGTGAGGTTTAGACAGTCGGAGTGACCTTTGCCAACTGTAACGTGCGGATGACTGGAGCTGTAATGTGATTGGTCAGTCACTGTAAAGGCTTGGCTCGTGTCACTGATTGTCTTTTAAGCTGATTGGTCAGATAGTCTGGGTATGCGATGTTGTAGATGTAGCCTACTTAGTTCCTCAACAATAGCCTCCTTATAGACCCTTTAAAGGGTTTGTCATTTGGAATGTTCAAAGTTCCGGAATGGAGGCGACTGGAGCAAAAGTGAGTTAACTTTACAAAAAAGTAGGATTGGTGGTGAGAGATAGAATAATTCTAAACATATAATAAAAACAACTATTGTGGTCTTCAAGTAAAACCTAAAAATCAAGAGTTTTGCCTCCAGCCAGAAGTCTAACTGTTACTAATGTGTACATTAAATAAACATACAATGTGAGGTACATTCACTAATGTTTTCTACCCAGGCTCTGACATCACCTACATGTAGCAGAGTGGATGGTATTTGTCAAAACCATCTTACTTTGCTATATTTTGTGGTTAATGCTAATGTCTCCATTGAAAATGTATTACGGTCTTGCCTCCAGTTGCCTCCATTCCTGAATTTAGAACTTTCTGTTTATGAACTTTGAAAGAGTCTATTTATGTTTTTTTTTTTATATATATATATTAGCAGTTTCTATCTGTGGCATGCGCTTTCATAGTGAATTTACTGTCAATGCATTTACACTGTTCTTGTAAGTGCTGGCAGGGCCCTGTTTGTTTACTATAGTATGGTACTAGTTTCCCTAGATTCTGATTTTTTTTTAATCTACTAGTACCCTAAAAGATTTAATTTTAAAAATCTGCAAAAATCTATTGAAAAAGCTATGAAGAGATTGTACCACCTCTGAACGCTGAACACGTCATGTGTTATTTTACATACACTGTAGAAGTCTTCTTTGACGAATAGAAATCCATTCCTGTGTTTTTTGTATGTCAGATCTGCTCTTGGACTGAATCTGGGTCACACAAGGATTAATGTCAAGGGGTCGTACATGACAGTATGGCTCCAGTGAATTTACAGAATAAGAAAAAAGAGGTGCATTTTTATCTTTATATCACTTATTATTTATTATCATTTGGAAAAATGGTTCAATTCAATTGTATTTGAATAGCTCTATATAACAACACAGTTGCCTCAGAGGGCTTCACTGAAAGAGATGTATTTAAACAATAAACAAAGTCATTGTAAACAATAACAAAGTTAATAGACAATCAATAACACACAAACATAAGGACTGTCCCAGGACATCCCCTGTCCTTAGACCCTCCATCGCGGTCAGGAAAAACTACAAAAAAATACATTTATGGGAAAAAGAGAGAACCACATGATGGAGGGATCCACTCCCAGGACAGACAGACTATAGATGTGTTCAGGACTGATGGATGAGGTCCTTGTGCTGAGAGCCCAATATGTGTGTATGGATGCAGCAGGTTGACGAGCCTATCCCACATCTGGCCTGTCAGATATTCATTCTCTTTCAATTTTAGACATTTATAGATCTACCAGTTCACAGGGACATTTATGTCTTTGGACAATTGAAGAAGGCACGAGAGAACCCACAGTAAAAAGAGAACATGCAGACTCTACTTGTTGACTGTTTTGTGGAAGAGTCAGTTGATGTCTGTGCATTTTAGTCCCTCTCTTGTTGTCAATCAATATCTTAATATTTGTTTGTTATTACAACCCCTTTGAGGATAAATACAGTTTTCTGAAACCTGAAAATAACAATAAAAATCCATTTGAAATGTACATTTTTGTTGTTTTTTATTGAACAGATGTAGTAGATTGTAGATGTACAACTTCACTGAGATTTGACCCATACATTCCTCAATACTGCTGGAAGATCCATCAGCAGCAGTTGGCGGCCACAGTGCAGCTCAGATCTTGAGCTAAGATCTTCAACCTATAGCTAGCTCTAATTTCTCCATCAGAATGAAATAAAAAAAATTACTATTAGTTGTGTTTCATAATAATAAAGTGTAATCCTTTTCAGACTGCAGTCCTACATAACCACATAACTTTCAATGCATGTATAATAGTCCTGAATGGATGTATAGTAACTGTGCTTCTCCTCACACAGTGCTCACTTTGTTCTCCATTGTTTTGTACTTTTTGTTCAAATGTAGCCTCTATATATTACACAGAGGTGGTGCTACCATTAGGCAAAAGAAGGCAGCTGCTTAGGGCCTCAAGCTCCTAGGGCCCCATAAATGAAACCTAAAATAGTAAATATGTCTTTTGTAAAAAAACATTACAAAGTCAATATGTTTGGTTAAACATTCGGATTGCCGTGGACCGACACAATAAGATGTTTTTTAAGTTAGGACTTACTAAAGAGGCCCCCCCTTGCCCATGTTTGCCTTAGCCCCCAAATCACTAAATCCGCCCCTGATACTACACAATTCACAGTGGACCTGTTAATCTAAGCAGTCTTGTGAGAACTAACCCTTGACCGTGACACTTTAAACTTGTCCATGACCTGAGATAAAACCACAAACATGGATATCACATTATACAGAGCTCCTCTAATGTACACCGTAACTCCAGCTTGACTCTGTGTGAGGAGCGGCGGCAGGAGCCAACGCAAACATGAGTTCAGTCTCACACTTCAAACTATTGTTGAATAACAGTCTTACGTTTCTTCACAAACTCGTAACTGAACAGTGGACGTTTCATGAAGCTGGGACGTCAAACTGTGATGTATGGACAAAGAAATACAGAGATCAGTATCAGATGTAATAGTAAATCTTTCGGGTTATAGAAACAATGGTCCATGCTTTGTGGCTGCTGCTGCTGCTGGGCTTATGTACCCAGCCAGCAGAGGGCAGTGTTGCTAATTAATCCTAGACTGATAATTATATGATGGATGATCTTTTTGTTATGTAAGATTTGACTATTAACCATATTTTGTAGATCGAGAAAACCAACTGCCATCAAAAACAAATACAAAATAATGGAAGGTTTACTCAAGGGGCTCTGTATTTAATAGAAAATGTCAACAATAAATAAACAACAAAAACACTGGTGAATGAATGGGAGAGTGAATGGTTGTCTACCAGTGTGTTTATCCCCAAGTGTCAACCCTGCAACTAACTGGCCATTGACCTGGGTGTACCTCGCCTAAGGTCCAGAGTTGGAAATGGGGGATTGGTCAGTGCTACACACAGAAATAAGTAGATAAATTAATTAATTTTACTTTTACTTTTGAATCTTTTTTTTTCATAACAAGGATAACCAGGAGCTTTTCACAATTTTTTTTTACTAGTTAACTAAGCCCTTTTTAATCTAAAAAATAAATACAAATATAAAATGTTTTTAAGTGACCAGCTCCATGTGTCCCTGTGGCTCCTTGAGTGACACCTAGAGGTCAGTGTGCACCAATAATACTTCAGCCTGCAGCCTTTCTCCTTTAACCCCAATCTGTGGCGGGTTTACAAGCTATGGGTGTGGTCCTGGACGTGTGAGTGATGGGACCACCAGTGAACGCAGCTCTATCCACACTTCTTTGTTTACCTTTCCTGTTAGCATGTTTGCACCAGCCCAGTGAAGACCCAACTGTTCAGGGCGATGTCTCATCCACAGCACAGAGGCGAGGGAGAAGGGTAGGGAGATGTACAGCAGCTGGACAGAAGGGTATAGCAGGGTATATGAACAGGAAGTGTGCAAAAGTAAACATTACTTAAAATATTAACATATAAAAAACTGATTGCATTAAATCAGATTTCAACTCAGACTCCCAAGTCAAATTATCTGATCATTTTCAAACCTTTTTAGTGTACAGATAGACATCTGTTCAGAGTAGGTAAATGATGTTACTCAAGTAAAAAGAGTCTGTAATCAGACAGAAAAAGAACATTATGGTATAGCTGGATAATATACAGACCCTGGACAATGGCCAACTGACTCTCACATTGATTCACTGGAGGTCTTTTTGGACACAGGTAAAATACTCTAAAGTATGCAGGTAAACCCAAGTACTAACTGAAACTGAAGACAGATGAATTGTGGCTAAGTGGTCGTCGGTTCGAGTCCCTGTCTGTTGTGTCCATGGGCAAGACCCTTAACCTATGAATTTGAATGTGTTTGTGTGATTGGTGTTCGGTGGTGGTCGGAGGGGCTGTAGGCGCAGACTGGCAGCCATGCTTCCATCAAATCCATTATTATTCTGAATTTACTTTTGAAGGTTATTTAACAGGCAATGAACTATACATATTTTATAGTGTGTTTATTGGCCAGTAAAGGAAGCTGAGACAAGTGGACACCAAGCCAGATAAAACTATTGTGGAAAGTTCATGTAAAATAGATGGGAGCATGTGTTTAAATTGGCTACTTTCAAAAACGCAGTTATCACTTTGAGAAAAGAAGAAATCCAATCCATAATTGTTATTATCATTATTATTATATATTGTAATTTGTGTGTAAAATAATGAACTTTTTTGCTCAAATGACTATAGATGAGTAGCAGCCTAGTGGTTGTCAAAATGTATGTCAAGAGCACTTAATTTGGCTTTTGTTCCAAAGAAGGGCTTCTTTCTGTCCAAAGGCATATGTGGACAGGTCAAATTCCTCACAATGAATCAACATAAAAGCCTCTCTGTGTCAGCCTGCCAATGTCTCAATTGTAACCTGCCTAAGGCCCATAGTTGTTGCAATCGGCCGCAGACTCATACAACTCTTAATGGGTACAAGCAAGAAAGGATGGATATATTTATAAAAGGGTATCGTAAAATGCTTAAAAATAAAGCTGATTTTGTGACTGTGATGTGGTGTAGTTGCTAGCTAGACAGAAAATACATGACCAAAATGAATTACCAAGCCACTTAATTATCATAGAAATATCATTTCCATTACATCAGAATTTGTGTTTTTGATTTTGCCATGTAAGCAACAAGATGGAGATTTTATGAGAAAGTAATTTTGACTTGACGTCAATGAGGGTTTTAAGAAATTTGATTTAGTTTGGTACAAAGCCAGTCATAAAGTGCAACTGCCATAGACAAAACAATTTGGCTTCAACATTGGAATAAACCAGTTTCTACCATGTTACCAGGATAGTGTTATGACCCTCTGTTGATGTTTGTGGGTGGGGCTGGGTTCCTTTTTTTCTCATCAAAACCAAACAAGTCCTGGTACTTGAATGGTCAGTGGTCAATAGGAGAAGATAGTGGGACAAAGACACAGAGGGGGGCTTACAGGGGAGGAGTAATGGACGGAGGATGGGGGCAGCTGAGAAGGGTCTGGAATGTGATTTTAGTTAAACAGTTATACTAAATTAGCCTCCACTTCTCTATAGCAAAATATGAACCAGGCCTGTGCTGTGGTCCCCGACAGCAAGGTGTATATCAGCGAAACGGCCCCATACATCTGCCCCATACGTCTGCCACAACTGTCACCAACTGGAACCTTAATCAGACATTGCCCCGCCCCAAACCATGACAAACATGAGAAGGGTCTATTTGACTTTTTTGATTTGTCTGGATGTTTGTGAAGAATGTATTTGCCAAATTTTGTAAAATTGCCTAAATCTACATTCTTCTTTCAGTCTATAGGGGGCGCTATAGAGGTAACTGCCATAATATTGGTCAGATGTGTTCAGGGCCAGGGGGTAATTAGGTATTTCAGGTTTGAGCCTAATCGGGCAAAGTATGTGCAAGTTAGAGGCTGTCAAAAATACCTGACCTCCCAATTTCAATTCAAAATGGCCGACTTCCTGTTTGTTGTAGGGTGGGGTCATAATAATATTTTATGTTGGGTACACTGTGGAGAATCACTGTACCAAGTTTCATTGCACCAAAGTAAGTGTGTATACAATTGCCCGGATCAATGTTCCAAAATTCATGTGATTTAGTTTATGTTCAGCAGGATTATTGGCTCAATAAAAGTGCATCAAAACATTAATTAGTGAATTACTTAATTGTCATTAATCGAAGATGTAACAATGTGTGACAATACCAAGACACAAAATGCAAGACATTCAATCAAATGTTGAGGCACTTTTTAAAGAATAATTGCAAAAGATATCAATCAAATCCAAACAGAGCAACTCCTACCATAAGGTATTAAAGGGTAATTTGTTTTCTGCATTTGACCCATGTACTTCAGTGCCACTGGAGCAACCTGTCAGTGGGCAACCACAATGGAGCACCCAGAAACTCCAGATCTTGAGACAGCATCCTGGTCAGAAGTACCTAGTTGGAAGATTAGCCTATTGTGCATGTTTTAGGTTGATGGGGGGAAACAAGGGTATCTGGAGAAAACCCACCTAAACACGGGGAGAATATACTCCACACAGACAGACCCTTCCACTTCAGGAATAGAACCTGGGACCTTCTTTCGCACCACTTCACCACCATATTGCCAATCTTGATTGCTAACATCTTCACCCGCATCATATTAACACATTTTGCATCTCATACTTTGCTAAGCCTACTCCGCATGGCTTAACCATGGCTCCCTCCGGCCCCGACTAGAACCCAGACAGAGGAGCTTAGCAGTACTTGTGTGTGGATTGGAGGCAGCCAGGTAGAATGAAAGTGGAGTGCTGTTTGTGTGCACGAGGCAGGGATAAGCGTGGCTGGAGACTTCACATAAAAAATCTTGAATGGGAGCAAAGGAAAAAGAGTTATCACAGCTAGAAAATCCCAACAGAGATGTTTCAAAGCCAGCAGGGCCCGGCAAAGACAACAACTGAACCAGGTCTAAACCAAGTCTACAGCAGTGCACCATCAATGGCAATATCATATTTAAACAGTATCTATATATATATATAACTGGTAACTGGTGCATATCTCAGCAACTATGGGCCTTAGGTAGGATACAACTATTATTACTATGGGTAATTTTTTCTTATTTTTTTTTTCTTTAATAATTGCTGGTAAGTCACAAGGCTGACATAGGGACGTACATACACAATTCTCTATGGGCAATTTTGCCTCAGCCAAGAATCGGTCGAGATTGAGGATCGACTCCGCAACCGGCTTGTTGAGTAGCAGGTAAACTAACCAATGCTTGCGATCATTAAAATTGTGATTTCAATTCGGGTTGCCATTAATTGTGCAGCCCCACATGGAAGCAAAGGAAAAGGAGATATATCAAAGCTAGAAAATCCTAACAGAGCTGCTTCACAGCCAGCAGGGCCCCACCTCCAATACAAACAGGGATGAAGGATGACGGCAGGGGCACTTTGTAAAAGACGCCACACTATATAAACTCACTTCTTTATAGGAACGACCAAGCCATTTTCCCCCATTGAGAACAGCCATTGTCTAAACATATTATGTTATTTGGGTCCATTAGGAAAGCTGCAGCAATTACCATTAAAGGCAGAAACCGGCTGTGGGTATAAATCATGCGAGAAGAAAGGAGGACACAAATTATCCACATATGTATTTTTTTAAAGATTACAGATGCATGAATGAAAATACAATTGTTGGACCAAAATATACAGCATCTTGTGCCTTACTGCCGTACACAAATCCTACCTGGATAATGGCTACATATTGTGCTCATTCTACCTTATGCTCAGTGCCATAGAGATAAGGGAGTGGTGCCACAAGAACTCCAAAGAATCGAAGGACGCAGCTTCAAAATAGTTCCACTTTAACACCATTCTCAATGCATTCCAATGGCACTTTTAGCTTGAGCAGCTACTTTCTGGAGCTAATGACAGAACACATTGCTGTAAGAAAAATGGCCCATTGTCAATGTCAATGGTGTTGTCAGGACCCTGCTTTTAAATGTCCCTGATTATGCCTAATCATAAGCATCCTTTCACACAACACATATTTTAGAATAAATTATTTCAATTTCGTGAATTTCACTGTAAAACAACATCTAGAAGCTTTCAAAACATCAAAAAAAGGAAAAAAATCTGACAAGGGGCACATGTACATGACATAAAAATATATATTTGCCCCCCAAAAAGCAAGGTAGGGTACAGATTTACATTCATTTGACATTTATAAAAAAAATTTAAACAAGAAGATAAAGGCCTGCAGGTTCTTGCGTTGTACTGGAGATACTGGTGTTTTGGAGGGAAATAGCAGCATTCAATATGCTCTTGTAAGAAATCACAGATGACTTGAGCTGATCCTTGCAACTTTCAAATCAAATGGTTGCTAATTTAATATGGTTTATTCATATTATTATTATAAATATCCACAACATCACAATGACTTGAAATGTTCTTGTTCACATCTCCATTACAATTTCCAATGCTGAAAAACTTTTCTAGCGTATCGTCATAAATGGTCTTTGTTTGCTTCCAATCTTTTTTGAAAATAACTAGTATTGCTCAGAGACTCCGTCCTCTGGTAAGTATAATGCTTAAATATTTTTAGAATATTTTTGGTGTCCCTGTGAAATGAGTCGATGGTCTTTGAAAGCTGAGAAGACATGAAATATTAAACATATAAAAACATACCTTTTTTCCACAGTGGCTCAGTGTTTTCTTACGCTATATAATCCTTTCTCCTGAGCTGACAGCATCCAATTGTATCATTACCACAATACAGGTCCATCTAACACACTGCTGGCATATTTACAGAATGGCGACAAGTGGCTGCGCTATCTCCACTTTGAAAAATAGGACACTTATGTGGAAGCTTAGATGTGCACTGTTTTCAAAGTGAATTCTAATAGTGCTCAGAAGAATGTAATGTATTGTATCAAAGTCCCAAGTGTGTCAACTGTACACGTAATGTTTAAGACTAAAATAGAACTTGTGGAGGCAATTTTTTTCTGGATGCTTCCTACTTCCTCCAATCACACATCCATACTTACCACAGACTGTACCAACTGAACTTTAAATAAACATAACAGTCCAGTTAAACAGATGACTAACTAATAACTAACTAATCAAACCAAATCAACTGACAAACCAAACCATTTCAACTAATGAAACAACTGGGCCGTGGTTTCGCTCAGTCGGTAGAGCGTGCAGCCCATATTCAGAGCCTACAGTGATTGCTCAGGACAGTTTGCCGAATGTCACTCCCCGCTCTTCTTCATGGTTTTCATGGTGTCTAAGGTCCTATCAAAGTGGAAAAATGGCCCAACAAAAATATAAAAAATAAAAAAAATGAAACAACTCAGCTACAATGATTAATGAATTTAGGGGAGACACCACAGGTAAAAAAAAAAAAAAAAAATTGACATTTTTGGACAGTTTGCTCCCACGACAATGTCCACTGTAAAACATGACAATAATAAATTGTATTTAGGCTGTTTCTATTGACATATCAGCTTGTCTTATAAGCAGAACAACCATCTATCTAATCAACTAAGCAGTCCAGCAAACTGATCAACTAGCCAACCACAAACTGACCATCAACCCAGCTGTCTAACTACATTTCAACAATCCATTCTCACACAACCCTACACATGTATCATGGCTTGGGACTGGAACAAACACTACAGATGTGTGGCTAGACTTTTGGGCTTATGGGTTGGTTCTTTAAAAAATGTGGACTTTCACAAAAACATGTATTTATGTTTTTGGTTACAATTTAGGTAGAATTCAGTGCTTTGGCTGTAGATGATGTTGTTATGTGTGAAAATGATACTTCCTCGTTTAAACATAATGCAGCTAGCGTCACATCACAGGAGGAACAGTCATGATTCTACTGTACAATCTTATGGATGGAATCTTGTCTGTTATGGTTTATTATTCAAACTTTGTCTTAACAAAGTGCACTGCATTTTATAGGCTTAGATAATGACACTGAACTATGTAAAAATGACAAATGTAGCGTGCAAACACGTGATGTTATGTGTATGTTTATTAACTTGATCGTATAAGAAATTAAGTCTAAGACTTATGTGGGGCACCACGGAACATGAGATACGTCCCGAACAATAC
>JAVQKC010008973.1:0-11591 GCA_036025475.1 Philypnodon macrostomus
TATTGGATTGAAATTGGGAAGTCAGGTATATTTGACAGCTTCTAACTTGCACATACTTTGCCCGATTAGGCTCAAACCTGAAACACCTAATTACCCCCCGGCCCTGAACACATCTGACCCCTATGATGCCAGTTCCTTCTATAGCGCCCCCTATAGACTGAAAGAAGAATGTAGTTTTAGGGAAATTTACAAAAGTTGTCAAAAAACATCCTTCACAAAAATAAAAACGTTTACTATAAGTTTACACGTGTTACGCTCTGACAAGATCCCATTTAAATACATAAAAGCACATTCTCATGAGCTCATGGGGAGACAGTGTATTCCTCAAATGGAAACATCACAAACAAATGGTGTCAGCGGGCCAGACGCAGCCAGCTAAAGCCCTCTAATGAGCAGCCGCTCGCTGTAAATCTGTTTGGTTATGGCAGCTCAAAGCCGACTCCAGTGTCACTCACAGTCAACTCTCTACGGGCTATTTATCAGAAGAGTTCGCTGGTGCCCCAAGCCTCAGCTGCTAACGGGACAGCCGAACGAAGGGACTTTAAGTAAAGAATATTCAGTTAAACCAGTGCCACAAATAGTTTGTAGTGGGTCTATACACAGTCACAGCAATATACTGCAAGATCTACTTTAAAAATGTTTCAGTTATAAAGCATGCTCTATAGTTATTTCTATAGATGTAGTATAATCTATATGTAAGTGGTGTAAGATTGTGGACAGAACTCCGAGTGCAGGTTTTGATAGTCCTACTTGAGTCTTGGGCGCCTGCTCCTATTGGGCCCCACTGGCTCCACTGCCTGATGCCCTTGAGTGTGCACATTTAAAGCCTGGATAAATGAAGTTAGTTGTAGTCAGAAAGTCCATTCAATGTATAAGATCAGTCAAATCAATATGCAGATCTGCCCACTAGGCTGCAGCTAATCTGATTTGTTGATTTGTTGACAGTGTTACTACATGCACATGGGACAACCTTCAGAAAGCCCGTATGTCAGATTTTCCCACACAATTGCCTATAACAGCCTGTTTATAATAATGTTTAACTGCAGTATGGCGTTCCTCTGTCAGCTTTCTCTTTCTCTCAAACACAAGAGGTACATCCCATGTTACTGGTGCTAAGGCCTTTCTTCTGATGGATTTAGACAAAGAGTCAAGAGGTCACAGAATGCAGCATTATGCCCTCACCAGGACAGAACAAAGACTGTGTTATCTCAGTGCACACAGTCCTTCATCTGTCTGAAGTTAAATGGTCTGTATCACTGCATTGTTTGACCAGGACTCATTAGGACTCAACCACAATCAGAATACAGCATTTATGGTTTACATAGGCAAAATATGCTCTCAGTATATATTGTAAAAATCATAGGTTGAAGACAGTTGTTAATGAACAAGCTAGCGGTTAGGGTGTCACAGGTGACTGGAGCAGCAGCTATGGGTCTTAGGGGGGGTACACCCACCCAACAGTGGCCAGTTAGTCACGTGACAACTGGTCACTCTAACCTTTATTCACTTGGCAATTTCAATTCAAAATTCTTTTAACATGTCTTTGGCTGAGAAGAGAGAGAGAGCAGCACGAACCAATGCATAGGGAAAGCTTGCATTCTCCGTAGAAAGTACATTTTCTTCCAAAAAAGAAGTTCCAGAGGTTTAAATGAGTGGGCACTAAAAGCTAAAGCCCCAGAGATGGCTTTATTTCGGGCTTGCCTTGTCTCCTCAGTGTTGACAGGAACAGGACAAAGGGCCTGTTGAAGTGTCCCAACAGAGGACTAATTCTAACTTTGGCTTTACTGGATCCACATGAGGCTGCCTCAAAAGTGATGTCAACACAGCAACAGGAGACACAGTTTTTGTGTAGCTATGAGACAGTTAAACGGGACTTTTACTTCTACCAACAAGTGCAGGAAGTGCTTTTATTGACAGTCGAGCATCATTGACTGTCCTCTGTCTATCATATCACAGTTCAATAAGTGGACTAGTATCAAGCTGCTCAGATATAGCCTACAGTATGCTAACCATGGGCGGTAAGAGACTATTCTATTTAAAGTACTTTGTGGTTGTAGTAGATATATTGAATTTGCTTTATTAACAAAGGATATATATTTAAACTTACATTTACAAAGTGTGCATCATGCTAAAGAGAAGCTAACTAGCTTATATTATCAAGCGTTATTCCAGTTCCATTTAGCATGATTTCTGGCACGCTAAATGTTTACACACTGTTTTAAATTGTGGTTTAGATTGGATTAACACAATTATTTCTCCTACAGTGACCAACCCATGACCTGATGTTGTTAGGAGTCAGACCAGACAACAGCAAATCTGATTCTCTGCAACAATGCTGTCCAATACAGGCTTACTAAATCGTATCAACGAATAAAGCTAATTCCATTCTTCAAATTCTGACATGTGTTCTGACTAAATCATTATAAAGTCACATACACTAATCACAGAAGACAACAATATGATTTCAACAATTATATACTGTAAAGAGAAAACAGTACAAACAACAATCTTTCATCTACAACTGTTCTTCGTATCACCTTCAGCCCTAACCATAGATAGATGTGTGGACTGTAAATAGACTTGTATTGACCAGTCACTATAGAGTTTGACCACAATATTCTCAATGAGTCAATGAGCCACTCCTATTTAGTCACTCAGTACTTCCTCTTCCATAGCTACAGTAACAGTGGGGTAGTTTAGGGTAGTTTTATATTGTGCTTGACAACACTGGGCTATGACGCTCCTTTGTCTAGAAAATACAAAAAAATGATATCATGTCCTGTATTTATAAAAGAAGAATTATCCATTAGACTTACCTGCTGCAGCATCTCTTCAGTGGACGTCAGCTTCTGTCTGTGCTCCTCCAGAGAGCTCTCCAAGTCTCGGATCTTCTCGCCCTGCGCCTCCACCTGGTCTGTCAAAACGCTCACCTATAGGGAGACACATGCATACTCTATCATTTAAAAGACCACAATTTTGCTTTTAAGGGTTCGTTTTGGCTTTTCCCTTCTTAGGTTGTAACAGAAAATCATCTGCCATATTGATTTGGCATTGGTTTTACATTCCTTCCACAAACGCTACTAAGAATAAGAACATGTTACAAATGTTGATTATAACACCCACACACCAACCACTGATAAAGCACTGATCCTGGTTTTCCTCAGCTTACGCAAAACCACACCATTGGACCACAATGTGTCAGCCAGGAATGTGTAGACAATGACAACACAACCACACGCACACCCCAGCCACTCAGACAGCAGCTGATTGCTCACTTTTAGCATGTCTTTGGCTCTTACAGTAATGCAGATATTAAATAAAGGGCATATATCTTAAACTAGCAATCAAACCAGCAATCAATTCAAACTACATTATGACCTATGTTAACCCAAAAGCCAACGATTCACCAAAAATAATGATTATTAACAAAGATATAGAGGTAAAACTATTAAGTCAACACAGTTTTGGTATCGAAACAAGATTTAGTCACACATTCATTCATTCATTCATTCATCGTTGAAATACCAAGAGAGTGATGGGTACTCTATATCACATTTGAACAGCACTTTCAAATGCAAGGGAAACATAATGTCTTAATGGCTAATTCTTATAAAACAACCCTTAAGCACACACATCTCACAAAAACATATTGATATCTTTCAGTCTAATTCTATCACTAAAAAAAAGAAATATTGGAAAAATGCATCAAACAAAAGACTGAAAATGAATTGATTGCCAATTAATGTACCAGTAACCATAGGTGACCCCAGTGGTAAAAGCAACATCAAACACATCCAACTTCCTACTTCAAACTTCAAAGTCTTACCTGCACGCAGCTCCGCACATGTTAACAACACACACAAGTGGAATTCCACCTGGTCTCAACACATTTACTCTGTTAAAGGACACTCACAAAGAAAGGAAAGTGAAGCAAAAGACCAAACACCATAAGGACAAGCTGCTGACAGCCTAGGGAGAATAAGCCCCGGTCACTTTAGAGAACAGCCAATCACAGCAGACCTGAGAGAAGGAATGTATAATAAGCAGGTATGTGTGGGCAAAAGTTATCCAGGTATGTGGCGCGCTTTAGAGGTTGGTGTTAAAATAGATCACATCATGTCTTCCACAGGGTATTAGAATCTAGTTCATATATTAGATTGGACATAACAGCACAATCATATTAAATAGACAACAGAATAATAAAATTGAATACGTAATAGCTCCCAGAGATTTGGTAAAATTGTAAAACTATAGTCATCAGATCACCACTTGAATTAGAGCTCTTCAAGTTCAGGGTGAATGCTTTATCCATTGAGACTTTTTACCAACTAAGTAAAAACATGACAAACAAACAAACAAATGAACAAATATGCTTGTGAAAACACGCCCCTTGATAATTATAAATCAATATGCATTTTATTTGGACAGGTTCCTACTCATTTCTGAGCTTAAACTTTTAAAATGGAATAACATAGTTGAAGTCAGTATTTTAACTTCAGTAAACAATTTGTCTCCTTCAAGAAAGTCTTCTATATTATACTATTCTACTAATCTATAAGAATGGAGACAGCTTCTCCAGATCTGATGCTGGTGACAACACACAGGCTCGGGTGCAAACAGAGGAGTGTAATCTCGTGCTCTAGCAGCAGCTCATGGTGGTTACAGTAAACACCTGCTCAGACAGTCCCAATGTGTCCCGACATGTTTGTTATGGATTGACTCAAAATACAGAAGCTGTGATGATTAAAGATGTTTTTCACTCACTGCAGACAAATCCCTGGCTCATCCACAGCACCATTTCAGATGTGTTGAAATAAACCCAGCTGAACCCAAATTATGATTCTTTGATCCTGTTTTTAAAGAGCAATGAGAAAATCATCACACAGAGGCAAAAGGTGTGAAGAAGAAAGTCTTCATAAATGTATCACTTTAGCAACTATGAGCCTTAGGCAGGGTATATCCCATGGTTCATTAGTTGCAGGGTGACAGAAAAACAACTGTACATGCTCACATTCATCCACCCTGCTCATTGATGCAGATCTCACCTGTAGCACCAGGGACTCCTTGTCTCCCTCTAGGCGAAGCAGTCGCTCCTGATAGCTTTCATTGTTGGTCGGAGAGCAGAGGTTCACCTGGACAGATAAAAAAGGTGTTAGATAATGAGAAACCCATACTAGGCCAAATGACCAACACTGATTTAAAGACAAGGCTGTCATTTGAAAGATGTAAATATACGGCTTAGTACTCGAGTAAAAAAGCATTGTTTTAAAGTCCTAAAAAACGAGCTTCTAGTTGTTATGAACAGTACAGAGAAAGCTAATAAAGTGCAAGTCTTTCTCCTAACTTCTGAGGCCTGGCCTTTTGGAGAAAATGCATTTAGTAAATTCACAGAGGTCTGGCAGCAGATGAATCACTGAGACTTAAATGCAATTAGTTTGTTGTATAAATGTTGTTAAAGATTGTGCAGCACAGATTCCTGCTGCTCAAATGCCCATTTTTTACAGAGCACATGATGAGCCCTTATGAAAATCATCTGACTCTTGTTTCTCACCAGAACCATCTCCTCCAGGCTCAATCTCCTCAAAACACTCTGTTTAGTATGCTATGTAAATACTGGTTTATAGTGCAGCAGCATTGTTAGCGATTTCGATGTTTATATAACTCACATGGTTTATGAAATTATCTAATATCCACTTGCAAGAACAACAAAAGGCAAAACGTGCTAAACCAAAGAAGAAAAAGCAATATTATGACTCCACCGCTAAAATAGCGACAGCCCAATTCTCACAAAACCTCTGACCACCCAGAATTATTTTCACGTCTTTTTGTCCAAAAAGAGCCACTTAAGCACATTTACTGTCTCGAGTTAACATGATTGTCCAGTGCAGATGGAATCTTACTTCCTGCTATCAAGTACAAAGACCGGTTTTAAAGAGGAACACATAAATATTTACATTACGTTTTTTTGTTTTTTTTACATTAAACCGCCTCATTGAAGTCACCATATTTGCCAATATAAGCTTGTGTTTTTGCAAGAAACAATGAACATGAAACAGTACACTATAGTAGAAGTATATTGAAAAATGTTCATCTTTCTGGTATCTTTACTCAGAAATCCTAAATTAATTCTCAAACCTAAAAATGCAATACACTTTTGTAGTGCATGGTTAACTAGGTCTGTGCTGTCATCCCTGACAGCAAGGTGTATATCGGCGAAACACCCCCATAAGTCTGCCCCATATGTCTGCCACAACTGTCACCAACGGGCACCTTAATCAGACATTGTGTGATTTCAAAGGGTTTTAATATTGTTAATGAGCAATTAAGAGGCCTCGACCCCAAACCATGACAAATATGAGAAGGGTTTATTTGACTTTTTTGATTTGTCTGGATATTTGTGAAGAATATTTTTGCCAAATTTTGAAAATTCCCTAACACTACATTCTTCTTTCAGTCTATAGGGGGTGCTGTAGAGTTAACGGCCATCATATTAGTCAGATGTATTCAGGGCCCGGGGGGTAATTAGGTATTTCAGGTTTGAGCCTAATCGGGCAAAGTATGTTAGAGGCTGTCAAATATACCTGACCTCCCAAATTAAATTCAAAATGGCGGACTTCCTGTTTGTTGTAGGGTGGGGTCATAGTAATATTTTATGTTGGGTACACTGTGGAGAATCACTGTACCAAGTTTCATTGCTCTCTGCCAAAGTAAGTGTGACCAGGGTCCCATAGGGGTCATAAACATGGGGGCGGACGCGGACGCGGAGGAACACCGACGCGATTCCATAATATCGTCGTTTCACCGATATAATAATCAGTGGAGTAGGTGAGACCTGTGGTAACATACAGTACAATAAAGATACCAGATTCAGTGTCAGATTCTTTACAATAAAAGAGTAGTCAAGGATTATCTGTGCATCTTAAAACCTGCAGCAGAAGAACAAATCATCACCAATGAAACTCAAGACAGAGAGCCACCTGCTGTCTGAATGCATTAACAGTTGACTGAAATATTAACTGTGAAATTTCCACAAGAAACACATCGTTTTTGTGAGGTTTAGCAGGTATTTACCATATTTTTTATTTTTTTTGCAAATTATATTATATTGCCTAAAAAATTGCAACTTTTACAATTTGCTAAAATAAATTTGCTATTTTGATTTGATTGTAATTATTTGTGCAGCCTTAATGTACTTATGTTTTAGCTGGCAGTTTTGTAGTTATTGTTATCAGGCATAGACATATATCATTTTTGGCTCCCTAATAACACAAGGAGAAAATGCAGACTTCACTTGGGGCAGACCTGGGCAAAGTGCGGACACATGCGGGCCTTGAGCAGTCCATGTCTTGCCCACAGAAGGCTTGGTAAAACAATCAATCAACACATATTGTTCTGTATAGTATCTAATTTTGAGGACATTTAAAGGAACAATTCACTTTTGTGTTTCACGTTACTGATCACGTTAGATTTGTCCTACCACAAAAGAGTACGTAAATGATTTGCATTATAGTTTTTATGGGGTAGCTCATCTCAACAGGTTATTGGCCCTCCACAACAGTCCACAGTCCCAATGTGGCCCTGGGGAAAAAATCTTTGCCCGCTCCTGACTTAGAGAGGATGACTAGCCTGAAGATCGAACTCATAAGCAGTTGAAATGCATCCAAGGTAATATTAGTAAAAATATATCTATAAGAATTTGATATTGTTTATTCCGCCCAAGAAACGAAGTACAAAATCATTGGTCCATGAACATATGAAAGTCAACACTCACATTGGCCCTTGAACTGAACATGGCTGATTCAGTCCCTCAGACTCACACTGCATTGTGAAGCATCAGCTGATATCTCTAATGTGATAACACAAGTCTTGTGCACTGTGCTCACAACAACACCAAACAACACGAGTATGGATGCTCCGGGCACTTATGGAGAAGAGGGAAATTGCATGAGCAAACCCTCTACAGCAGGAAATAAGACAATAACATCAGGACAATGAAAATTATCAAACTGTAAAAAAAGCTTCTTTGTGTCTAAAAAAATCTCCTCAAAACAAAGCAATACATTTAAGATAACTTTCCACTGTTCAGCCATAGAAATGTTATGTGCATGTTATGATGTGCCCTCAAAGAGAAAAGTGATATTTTATTAATATATAAAAAACAAATATTGCAGTTTCATGGGTCAAGCTTAGCCACATATTTTTTCCATATTTTTCTGTAAATAGGCATTTTTAACACATTTAAACTATTCATGTCTAAACACCCTACCTTTAGATGTAGCTAAAAGACAACAAACAACTGAACAAAATACACACAAATACCATACAGTCAGTAACACGAATAGCAGACATTATCATTTAAGTACTATTGTTAAAACCATTGTAACTCTTTTGCAGCACATCACAGCATTCCAAGAACTCTCCATTCATTCCCGCTAACTTTCCATTGGCTGGAAAATTGTTCAACTACATTCCCAAGATTCCCAAGTTCCCGAGACACAAGCAAAACTCTATTTACAAAAGCTCTCAAACGAAACTTCCAAAAAATCTGGCTGGCATTTCTGACCTTTTTGAGCCAGGAGAAGTGCCTGTAGAAGTCAATGGGAGTGTCCATGCTGCCAGCCCATCACGGCCCGGACGAAAAGTGCTCAGCTGTCACCAGAGTGTGTCTGCAAGAGTGCGATGTTCACAACTGTGGAGGAGGGCTTTACAACCTTACACCCTCCTACTGCTCCTTCTTCCTCTTTGTGATCTTTCCACAATCAAAACTCCCATTCAGTGCAGACTTCAGAGTTGCTATTGTTGTTCCCGCATTTCTGGTCTGATGTGTTCAAGTGTCCTGAGTTTTTCCTTGACTTTCTTGACTGACCCGACTCCCCCTACATTCTGGGTCTGACGGACAAATGGGACAGTCTTAAAGGGGGAACAGGAGGAGGGGGTGTGGGGGAGAAAGAGGGTAGGTTCTAGTCACTGTCATCTGTTTTACGTTACTGCTGTCTAATATTAGTCAGTGTCCCGTTTAGGTTAAGCAAGCGAGGAAATAATACACAGTGATCATCCTGGCTTTTAACTGTGAGGTATAACAATGGAAATTTATGAACAACACTTATTTTCTGTACATGTTGGTGAAATTATCAGGACAGGAAAGGCAATAAACAACAGAGTTATAGAGTTATATTTATGTTTTTGGTTTTGTTTATGTTTTCTAACCCTGTTTAACACAGAAGAGCGCACTACAAACACACTGTCTTTGTGTTAACCAGATTTCAGTGTTTTGGTATTTCTTCTTTGGTGGTTAATGAAACATGCTTTTGAAACTCCAAGTACATTCCCTTATCCTCGCACCTGGACTTCTGTAGGACCCGTAGGTCGATCCGGAGCAGTTTTTAGGTCACTGTAATGAGAGGCGTCACAGGACATCAGCACTTCCTGTGTGTAATGTCCTAATGCTTCCTGTGTTTACATGGCCCATCTGAGCACCGCTCTTCTCCTCAGAGAAAGGCTCACAGGGAACACAGTAATTGAAGAGCTTGAGCATCTTTGATCCCGTGACTGGAGTCAGTGAGTGTGGGGCAGGCAACTTCTAATAAATGAGACGCTAGGTTTGTGTAAATGAATAGGCAGGTCATCAAGGTGGTTATGTGATAGCAGCAGAGATATTTACTTTATGAACTAAAAGATCCACAATTTGAGTTTAAATCTGGACACAGCATTTTTATCATTACAATGCCTTGGTGGAGGTCTGCAGTCTACAAGTGCTTCTAGTTGTGAAGTGTGGTATGTTCCTAGCCCAGTTTTCTGGTCTGATTAAGCTGTATTAACCCCACTACATACAGTAGCTTGACTAAGCTACACCACATGGAGGAGTATCTAACCTTTAGTAAAACATAATACATTAGAGATGATTAGATTATATACAGTTAATATATACAGAAACGTTAACAGACTTTCCTCTTTTTGCATCAGCTGTCAATGATTGAAAATAGAGCTGGTAACAATAAATGACCTAAGTCTCTTGAGTGTTGCGGTACGTCATAAACTCCACCTTCTTTTTCCTGTTGAAATGAGCCAGAACTAAACAATACAACAACTGTTCTACATTTTAGTTCAGACTTCAACCCATTTCTATCTGTTTCCAAAGAGCTGTGCCATCAGTTATTATTAGTTCTCTTATATCTTTGTGTAAAAACGAAGCCAACCAGTAACTGCTATGACCTTCACTGACTACCACTAATGAACAAGCTTTCTGCACAATACTGCCATCTAGTGTCTAGTTATAGACCGTTTCAAAGTTTGTAAGCAGAAAGTTCTCAATTCTGAAATGGAGACAACTGGAGGCAAGACCGTAATACATTTTTAATAGAGACATTAGAATTAGCCAGAAAATCTTGCAAATTAAGATGATTTTTAGGTTTCACTGAACAGAAGTCCTTACAGAAATGTTGATGAACACAAAAGTGTATTCATTGCATGCTCAGAATTGACAAATCCTACTTTTTTGTAAAGTTAATTCACTTTTGCTCCAGTCGCCTCCATTCCACAATTTGACACATTCCATATGACCAACATTTGAAAGTGTCTATAGCGTAATCTTTAAAAGTGTAAAAAAAATTATTGGAAAGACAGTACAGCATCAGCATCATCATTAAGGAAGTATCTTTTTTGACAATTATTTACACACATACATCTTCTCCACACTTTTATGCATAAACAGATAAAGATAAGCCAGATAAGACAGTAACTCTAATAGTAGCTTAATTAAAAGCATATGTACTCACATTATTACAGTAATTAAACAAATCATTGCAACACCCTAACAATATCAAACTATGTCATGCTGTTGCCATAGCTGCCAATTAGCCCCTTGCCATTATCTTAAGTGAATTTGCACTTGAATTCCCACCAATTCAACAGATCAACAGCCAGCTTACTCAATTGGCTCAGCTTGCAGCTATAAAAGAGAAGCCAGAGCAAAAGGAGGGAAAAGAAAAGTGGATCTAATAAATAAAGACAGCCATAAAAAGACTAGTGGTCTGTGTAACATGTGAGACATCTGTTACAGAGACAAGCAATGCCCAACAGCTGCTCGACTGGGTTTAGATCAACTATTCCTTTTTGCCTTAACCCTCTCAAGAGTTATAAGTCTTACCTCCTAAGTCCAGAGTCCTCTGCCAAAGTAGCCACACACTAAACTGAGCAGCTCATTTACAAACAAACTGTATATGGGGCAGGGGGAAAACGTGGAATTGAGCCCACTAAGGGGAGGGAAATGCAGAGAAGAAAACAAGAGAGGGTGGGTTGATAAAATAAAGTCCAATGGTTCAGGACAGACAGACAGACAGACAGACAGACAGACAGGCAGACAGACAGGCAGACAGACAGACAGAGAGACAGACTGACAGGCAGACAGACAGACAGGCAGGCAGACAGGTAGACAGACAGTCGGACAGACAGACAGACAGACAGAGAGACAGACCGACAGGCAGACAGACAGACAGGCAGGCAGACAGGTAGACAGACAGTCGGACAGACAGACAGACAGACAGACGGACAGACAGGCAGACAGGCAGAGAGACAGACAGACAGAGACAGAC
>JAVQKC010008989.1:0-20977 GCA_036025475.1 Philypnodon macrostomus
TGTTATTAGTACTTCATGACTATCTTAGCGAGTCTAACAGTTCTTCCGATCCAAAGCATTTCATTGCATTTTCTGACCCTGTGTTGAATGTGCATATGACAAATAAACTGAAACCTGAAACCTGGAAATCATGATTTTTCCATAAACAAAGGTCCTAAAAGAGAACTGTATTGCATTTAACTTAAAGAGATGAATATGTATTGTGACAATACTAAACTGTGGCATAATAAAAATGATAAATTCTGTGATTATCCTGTTTGTCTTCACCACTTACAAACTGCAGTTTATACAATCAATTACAAAATTATTGGAAAAATAAGATGAGTGGGCCCTAATATAGTACCCCAGGGCACACCAGGACACCCATAGCAATACAACAATAGCTGCAGAGTCTGTGTGTGTGAGTGTCATGTTCATCTGTAACTGTACTTATAATGTACTTTTAGGATGTTTAATATGAAATCACATGTAAAATCATATCTGCCTTAACCATTCCTTTGTGCCTGAGAAAGTCTTCAGAGACGCTGTGAGAGAATGTCAAGGTCCCATAAAAAAGTAGTTGCACCACACTGTCACTACACCATCTTTGCGTTGAGCATACATACACATAAAAGGATACAGTATGCAGAGTAAATACACAGAGCACTCACAGACACATGCAAACTCTTGTAGGCCCTGTTTGAAGACGCCGTCATTGGCGAGACAGCGGTAACATGGAGGGGTCCCTGGACTATGTGTGGGAGAGACTGCTGCTTGAGTGGTCACAGTAATAGGACAAACAGACTGAGTTTCGTTACAGTCAAAGATGGCATTGTTCCGATTTCACACACTCACGCTGGCCTCGAATAGACCAGTGTAGTATGCTGGAAGGAAGCGCTGTGCTCTGATAGTTGTGGTATTTTTATGTCTGCTGTCTCACTGGTATGCTTCATGTGATTCATGTGTTAGGGGGTCATATTTAAAGAAGATCTATTCATCCTTTTCTTCTTATTATTAGTTCACTATGAATCATTTATGTCTAAAAGCAATTATGTTTTTATTAGATTATTCCACATACTCACTGCTCACTGCGCACATATTGTATATTCACACATGTTCTACACAAACCTGCTGATGTTCAGACCAAGCTTGTAATGGAGAAGAAAAGAGACTTAAACGTAACTTAAATGTGGCACGGCTGCTCATCTCCGGGGGTTTTCACACACAACAATGTCTAGTGTTTACAGATAATTGTTCTAAGACTGGGAAACTGAGTGGCAGTTTTGTGGTGAAAATGCCTGAATGCCAGACTGGTTCGAGGTGACAGAAATCATCATCTATTTTGTTATGGTATAGTAAAGTGGCCTGGGTATTTTGACAGTGTGTATAAATGTGTATTTTTAAAAGCCATATCTATTGTATATCTATATGTATATCTATTTCTCTGACTGTGGTTGCAGTGCTGTCAGTCTGCAGACTTTAAAGCCCACTGCTTGGTAACACTGTGCATTTAACAAAGCTCAGTCCAGCCAAACACAATAAAGCAGCTGGATTTCTGCACATGTGCCTTTGTGTGCCTCCGACGCGCTGTCATAACTCCATCAGAGAGCCGGGACGTCCCAGCACAAGCACACGCATGAAGCCTACTCAAAGTCACTGACTTGGAGAGATGGATGACAGCTATAGCACAAAAGAATATTTGATTTGGTTCTAAATACCACCACGTGAAAGAGAAGCCCAGCAGGGTAAAGGGCAAAGGGTATTAAAGGCAGAGGAGACATATTCTTCACCTTCATCATCACTGTGACATCATCAGTTATCATATGTTGTTTTTCTGATTTGTGTTAAATCATGGCACACAATATCAAACACGTAATTCTTTTTATAGGCATCTTTACAGGCAGAATAAAATATACAATTTAAAGATTCAATAACATTTGCTGAATATTGTGATATCAATATTTTTGCAACATTTTGCTGCAAGTTCAAGTAATATCCCCTGAATTGCTTCGAAATCAAGTTCCTTCACTTGCTGCCAAAGTATGACTAAAGTAAAAATTGAAATTGAATTGAAAATCGTGGCTATATTTATATTTTTGTGTTCACTGATATTGTGATCCTAATAATTTTGCAATATATTGTGCAACCCTAGATTACATATTAGATTACTTTGACCTTAGTGCACTGCTAATGTTAGAGTTGCCCTTGATCGATCCAGAATGATTATGACTAACACATAAAAAATAATACAATGACCGTCAACCTTGGGGGAAAAATTATTCAGCCATTAGGACTATTGTATATGGATGGAAAATGTATGTTATTGGAAGCTTAACAAATCAAACTGGATAAAAAAAAATTCAATATGACTCAAAATAACTCCCATCTTTTATTTACCCTACGCATGAACTAAACCAAATGAAGGTGAAAGGGGGAGAAACTGACTTCTTTACATATGAATTACTACCTGTACGCTCTAGTCTCGATAATTGGTCTAACAAAGGCAGACACACTGAAGACAATAATGAAGGGTCTTTGCATACTGTTCCCCCTCCGCGGCTCAGTCGTCCCTCCCCCTCCGCTAAAGTGAGTGGTTTAAAGTTTCCCAGGCCGCGCTCTGATTGGCCGCTGAAGTTTTAGTGTTGGGGGTTAACTTCAGAGCGCCGTGTACCCCCGGCGCACATCAGCCCAGACAGTGGAAGGACGAGGTTTGAGATAGCGGAGTGTATATTCTCTTCTCTAACACGGCGGGGTAAGAGGATATACACCCAACTATGGAGTTAATCAGAGCGGGTTTATAGCAGTTTCGTTCCCGAGAGGTAGCGGTTTTCGGGGAGAGCCTGTCCCAGTTTCGCATTCCTTCACACCGCACCATCATCCCGTTGAAGATGTCTGGATGTGGGAACTACGCCTTTTGGATTTTACTGTTTACTGGTTTTGACGTGACTTTGTCGTATTATTCCGAGGACCAGTGCAGTTGGAGAGGCAGGCAAGTACTTCAGTTGCGCACGTATTGAAGTGTTTTAACGGGTTTTGACGGAGGTGTGCCGTGTTTCGTCGACCCCCTGACCTGTAGAAAGGGACAATGCATGATAAAGTGCAGCATGTTCGGACTTGCCATTAGGGGCAAGTAAAATGTTTCTGGAGCTTTACGGTGATTGGCCCCTGCAGGGTTTGTCTGCAGGAGGTATGGGGTGTCCAGACAGGCAGGAGACGACAGGGTTAATGCTTGGGTTATTGGCACTCAAGGGGTATTTTTGAACTCAAGTCAAATTGTAGAATGGTGTACAGATTTGTATTTTTTTAATGTAAAATGTTGGGTATTAGTAGTAGATTAGATAGTGTCTTTACTTTGAATCAACAGTAGGTGGCGCTCATTTGCATTTAACATCAGAAGATAAGAAAACCTTAATTTGTCTGGACCACAGTTAGTTTAATGTTTACTGTTTCCTCTCCACAGTGGTTTGTCCCAGCAGCAGGGCAGTGTGGAGCAGATTTCCTTGCACTGTTCTGAGGGTACCCTGGACTGGCTGTACCCTAAAGGGGCACTGCGTCTCACCCTGTCACCCCGGCTGCCCTCTGTGGCCGTGGGACCCGGGGGCAGTAGCTCTGGCCTCATCACAGCCTGTGTCAAGCCTTCGGAGGAGTTTCACGGTGCACAGCTGTATCTGGAGCGAGATGGGGTCTTGGAGCTGCTTATAGGAGACATGCTGGACTCCTCTGGCCCACCTCGGGTGCGATGCTTCAGCCGACTCCCCGGGGAGAGGGTGGCACTGTTCCTTCAAGCCACTCCTCACCCCGACATCAGCAGGAGGATCGCATCTTTCCGATATGAACTGAGAGGAGACTGGACCGCAAGGCTTTCTATGGACTCTCATCCGGTCAACAGTGAAGGTGAGTGTCTTGTCAGGGGCCATGTCCTTATTACTGCTATCTTTATATTTATACAACCACAACTCTCTGCCAGCCCCAAGCCTATAAAAATCTGGAAGGATTTTGACAAAATAATGAATGAAGAATTTCTAGCTTCTTTTATATAATTACATCATTCATATACAGTAACACATTCCGTTAAAAGAAGCTTCGAAACTCAAATGTAGGGCTCATCGAGGTCGCTCTTTTTAGTGCTTCCCTCAAAAGCCAATACTACTTTTTCTTTCTCATTTTCATATCATAATTCAGAGTGGTGCCGAGTGCATGATAGCAGGATGTGGGCAAACGTTTCCCCCGTAGCCTGTGGCCTGTGGTGTGGGCTGCTTGGGATTCAAAGGAGGGTTAGGCCCGAGTGAAGTGAAGTGGAGGGAGGGAGGAGGGGCACAAAAGCACAGTATGTGGGGGGGCTCTTTCACTCCAGAGTCCAGGGCTCTTTGAATGAGCATTCTGGGATTACTGCCGTCTCCTAGGAAACGTGGGGGGAGGCGCAGACCCAGCTGAGATGCTACAATCTTTTGTTGGGCTGCTTCACTGTGGGGAGAGTGGTCTATAGGAGTTTGGTATACCCCCATAGTCTACATCTCTCTCCCACACACACACAGGCCTATGGAGGAAAGAATCTCATTTATCGAGTTTTTTTCTTGGTGAGAAGGGGAATGTGGGGTGAGCAAACCAAAGGGCCTCAGAAGAAACACAAAATTACAGTTTCAAAATGCCACAATTTTTCCAATGCAGACATGGATCTTTTTCAGCCAATCCCAGCTACTATGGCTCTTAGACGAGGTACATTCTGGGCTACGGCTAGTTAGTCACAGGACTGACACAGAGACACACAGTTCACTATCACATTCCTTCACTAGGCGCCATTTACTGCTTTCAACAATTCACATAACACATTCATGTCTTGGTTTGATTTAAATCTGTGTCTTCAGGAAGGTGCCCTGGTTCCCATTTTAAATATTCCTTTCAGATCATTTGTCAGCCTTTTTTGGGGTACATGCAGGGGAACTTTCTCAGAAGCGGCCTTGTGTTGCTCAGAAAATCGTTTGAAGTCGCCTCCCCTTCCTCTTTGGCCCTGGCGAGGCTTTGATGAGGTGTGACTGTAGACACCCAGGAAGGCTTTGGGAGAAGGGGAGAAGAGAGGGGGGGCTTTTAAATTGTCTGGTCAGGAAGCGACTCTTATAAAATGTAAAATAAAAAGTAGCAGTTGGCCTCTGTGGTTGTTCGGTCCTTTATGAACATTTAGCTTGATGTGTACTTAGAAGAGGGTGTCTCCTAGTGCTTTGGATGTTGTGCAAGACTCACTAACCAACATTAATTTTTTCCCCTCAAGATGCCTGCAGACCATGCAACAACACAGAGATCTTAATGGCTGTTTGCACCAGTGACTTTGGTAAGTTACCTGTTTTTGACCTTATTGTCACACTAGAAAAGCCCTGTCAGGATTACCATATTCAACTCGATTCAACTGGTTTTGCTAAAAAAGTGTCCCCAAATCCAAAGGTGAAATAGCAGCTATGCGCACCCACATAGGAGCACCCAAAAAGAAGGCACTGTAGAGGACTAATACCCCCACAGCCCCCCTAAAGAAAAAGCTGTGGCCTAATCTGATTGAGATGTAATGGGAGTGAGGAAAGGTTCGCCTGGCAACAAAAGTTAGGATTAGTGGCAGTCTTCAGCCTGACCCTGAAATAGTAGCTTGTAAGGAACAATGTGGGATGCAACATTGCCGCATGTTAAATATTTCATTTTCATTTAATTTCGTCTTTATTTGAAGGGACAGTGTACAGAGACATTATGCTTACAAAACAGAGATGTACTGCACCAGATTATAGCTAAACAGCTCATTTCCATCTGTAGTCCCTGGGAAACAATAGCAAATTATACAGTGTAATTTACATATTCAACAATATAAAACCACATATTAACACATCAGCTCACACTCAGCATTCATATTACAAAGGTTAAAAGCATAAAATAAACACAATGTTAAATGTTGAGCTGAATTTGAGTTCTAAAAAGCATGTCTAACCTGTCTATCCTCTCCACAGTGGTGCGAGGAAACATCCGCTCAGTGGTGGATGATGACAGCCTGAGAGCAGCTGTGATCAAGGTCAGCACCACCAGAGTGTTTCGTCAGAAGTACACCCTCTTCACCGGCAACGGTCGCCTGACGAGGCAGGGAGAGATCAGGACTCTGTTACAGTGTGGGGTAAAGCCAGGCCCGGGGAGCTTCCTGTTCACCGGCCGGGTACACTTCGGTGAGGCCTGGTTAGGATGTGCTCCACGCTACAAGGACTTTCAGCAGGCTTACCTCAAAGCCAAAGCGGCACAGCTGATCCCATGTGAACTACCTATAGACTGAGCAACTTAGAGAGAATTAGCTTGTTTTCCACATAGAAACAGCCTGCGCCAGGAGCCTGCTACTACAGACGCAGGACGAGGGTGAAGCCTCAGTGTCGCTGGAGGGGAACACCGCCCCAAGAGCACTGTCTGTCCAAGGACTGAGGAGTCAAATGGTCTGTAGCCATTTTGGTGCAATATGCAGCGGCCTGGTCAGAACGAGCCAGAAGAGCTGCTCACGGGCGGTTACGGTGAACGTGATGTGACTAAACAGCCTTTTAGGCCAAACTCAGGAGATCTCTGTACTGACACTTCACTGTCTATATTTGATAGTGTTGAGGCAGGTGTCTGTGGTCTAGGATTTCAAAGTGGCCTGTATTCTGAGACTGTCAAATATTCTGACAGGGCTCGGCCTTATTTTAAAGGAGATTATAGAAGGTCCTTAAAAAGGAAGAATTTGCACTGAATAAAAAGTGAATGATCTGGAAATTGTAATGCTGCAAGCACTGAAAACCAAATAAAAAGCAACTATATGTAGCATAGTGAGCCATGGAGTATTTAATATATATATATTCAGATAAATGTGAGTCTAGTCAAGGCAACACAAGACAGTTCAGTTTATGCTATACTCAAATTGAGGGTCCAGGGGTTTCCAAAGGTGTTGCAGATTTAAAAATTCAGGAAAAGCAAAATATATGAAAAAGTATAGGTTTGAACTCTGGACAAAACTCACAAGAATATGCATCTGATTTTCACTGTAAATGCTTCATGTTATGTGCACTATATCTACAAGGAGAGGGGTTCATACCAAATGTTTGTATTCTGATCAAGTTCAATGTCTTAAAAGCATACACTGCCTTTTGGTTATTCTATTTTATAAATGTATGTTATTGTGAATGTAAATATGTGAATAAGATTTTTTTACAATGGCATGAAAGTGCCTGTGATGTCAGTATTGTGTTATATTTGTATGTATGTCACGTATAAATGAAACGACAACAATTACTTCACTGTTGGATATTTTTTTACAATGACACTCACGTTAATAATGTATCCACACTGACTCTTATATAAACACATGCTTTAACAAGTCTAAACACTGGTGAACCTTTCTCAGACATAATTCACCTCAAGTGTCCATAAATAAAATGCTTGAAGTCCCAGGACAAATGGAGAGTGAGAGGCAGGAGATTTAAGTCATGTTTGGGCCCCTCAGGCTGTTTGGACTTGGAAGCAGCGAAAATAAAAACAGAGGTTGGAATTCTGTTGTCCTCTGCCGGCCGTTTTCAGGATTCAGGAAGCAATAAATTTCCATTAAGGGATCGGCGTGTCAGGCCGAGTTAGGCTGAGTTAGGCTGAGGTGCCTCACAGTCGCTGGCATTATCCTATTATCACGGGCATTAAGGGACTCACAGGTGCAAGATAAAAGCAAACAAATCATCTGGCCCTTTTTTGGCTGAGATTGTGAAAATTTCGGTAATGCTTTATAATATTCCATTAATTATGTGTTTATAAGCCTTTATGGGTCATGTATTAATAGTTATAGATAGCTTCAAAATAAACCATTGTACATTACAAGGGGCCTATTAACCCTTACAAACCCATTATTAACATACAAGTGTAGTTTTGTAAATGGCTTATCAGCACTTAAAAAGTATCTATAACTGTTAATAAATGTCTTATAAGCATATTATAATTGTTATTAATGCTATACTTTATTAACACACCATATTATAAAGCATTATCAAAGTTTCATTCATCATTCAGTGGTTCCGATGGCGGATGGGGTGGTTTCCAGCCAGTGATATCCAACTCTCGGAAACGCTGGTGAATGAATGGAACGTGGTGGTTGTGGTGTGTTTGGTGATGGCCAGAGAGGCTGTCAATATGCCTTAGGGCAGCTGTGGCTACAGAAATAGCTTACCACTTCTAGCGCATGACTGGAGTGAATGAATAATGGACTCTAAAGATTCACATAATGCAGTTTCACATAGAGGAACAACTTTTGTGAAATGATATGAGACTGTTAGTAAAGAAGTTAGTAAAGACTTTTTATTGAAATTACAGAATGCTCCTGGTTCTACTTAAAGACCCTTCTTCCATGAAATGCTGTTAAATTACTGAGGCATGAACATTTTTATTATCCACACATTTCACCCAAAAGTCAAATATACCTAATATTTGGTAACTAGTATGTGATAAAAACCCTCTATGTTAAATTCAGCACCTGTTTCATATAGATGTATTACTATGTGTCTCAGTAAATGTACAATACACTGTAAATCGGTTTGAAAAACAGCAGCTGGGTGCATTAACATGGAAGTTAGATAAAACGTTACCAAAGCACAACATGTAATTCGTGTCCGGTCCCTATAGAAACCCCGGGACAGTGCCTTACCCCTGTACCACTAAGTCTCTCCAGGCCTATTTACTGCCTCACTGCTTCTTTAAAACGTCCCGTAGATGGGGGGCCCACTACAGTCCACCCTCCTGCACCCTTTACCCTCCTCAAACCAACTCAACCCGTCCATGGGAGGTTAGTGCAGTGAGAATGATAAGCCAAAACAAAGAGCAGTCAAATTATACCCCACTCAGCCAATACATCATGTGACACCCGGACAATGAGCAGCTTCCTGTATTCTGGTCACTACACGCTGACCCCGGGCTAAACCCTCAGCGCTGCAGGAGTGATGAAACTGGAAACACACTAACAAGATCTGGACCATCCGCACACAAACACGTCTATTTAACACCGTGGGTAATGTTTAGGGGCGGGCACTAACTGTTATAAATGTGAGGCTATGAAAGAAAATTAGCCACAATGTACTAATGACTGTGGGAACAACGGCATTACACTGGCACTACACCCCCATTACTATTTTTCAGATTTGACAGAATGTTATTTGGTGAAAATTCATACTGTCTTCTTAAGTTGAACTGTTTTCAAGGTTCTTTTTGTACAGGAAGTAGTCGAAACATGTAAAGCAGGTAAACAAAAGCTCTCTGTCTCACAAAAAGAACCTTGAAAATAGTTGACAGAATGTTAAATATGATCTATTGATTTATTAAAATGAACTGGGAAAACATAGGGAAAAAATTTAAAAATTCTATGATTTGGCCGAATTCTGAGACCAATAATATGTAAACACGTTCTGGGAGGCTATGTTTTATGAAAAAGTCATAATATGCATTTATTAGTCCATAATTAGTAGACACAATGGAGTAAGTAAAATTGATTTTCATTTCTCTGGCTTTTTCTAAATATTAGACATTGTCCTTTATGCACCACAGGTTTACATTGACCATAGGTATAGGCCGATACCGATCAGACAGCCTTGTAAATATTGGCCGATACAGATGTGGATCTGAAGTATTTAGGGGAGAACGAACATAACAACAAAGCTTCGCATAAACCTGCTATCATGGATTATATTGACTTAAAAGCTAGCGTTCCCTACCTTCTTCCCACAGAAAGAATAGAAGAATGGTGCCTAAGATTATGCTATTAATGCTATTATCTAATGTCTTTTTTTCTCCTTTGACGCGAGGGCGTAGTCTTCCATAGAGCCCTGGGGGAATTCAGAGGGAAGTGAGCTAAGACAAAGGTCCAGAGATGAGAGGCCGACCTGGGCCAAACGCTACTGGAGCCTCCCTTTTGGTCACAACTTCACCACACCCGGGTCAGTGTATGGAGCTAACGTTTCCTCTGATCAAACATAAAAGTGTGACTCACGTGTGTCATGGATCTGAAACAGCATTATAACACAAAGAATCAAGTTTAAAAAATGTAACATGATGATTCTATTATGGGAAATATGTTAACTCTGATCTGCTCTGTGGTTAAGGGGTAAACATTCTATTGATTAAGGAAGTAAATTATAAAACTTAAAATACATGAATTACTGAAAATATTATTATTCAAAACATGGCTTATGGACTATCTTGGTGACTAACAAACAAATACACCATTAAACCAATGCTGCCAAAATCTCCTTTGTGGCAGTATAACGTGGTAGGCCTACTCCAAAAGTGTATCATTGAGTGTCCGATCTCAAAGGGACCTTAGCTATGAACAATAAAATAACAGCAATCCACATAACACAGGGGTTGATAGTATTGCTGTACGTCTTGTCTGGATGACCCAGGAACTATAGACAGAAAGTATCCATCTCTTCCATGACTCACTGACGCTGTTCCATTAGCTCAACACCAGCTGAGGCCATAACCACACTCTGGCATCCCATACCTCCAGCTGACAATCTGCGGTTCCCATAACACCGCTGCACAGCTGGGAATGACAACTCCCTCATGGACATTTTCTGCATGGTCCTGTCTCAGAGTTCCCATCTGAGTGACAGGTGAAGGCAAATAGCTCCAAAACTGAGGGAAATCCATTATCGCCAGTGACTCATTCTGTCTAAGCACAGTGTTCTCAACTACAGAAAATATGTGACTCTCCCGGTACTATATTCTGGACAACAATAAGCTTAAGTCAGGACTAAACGAATAAGAATGCATTCAAAAATGAACACCGGGACTCTGCAAGGAGTAAACCAGCTCTGGGCAAAACAAGGTTAAAACCGGGACTAAACCACATCTGCACCAGACTGCACATTAAGATGGTGGTTCACATTTGAAATTCAAGCATAAAAGAACACATGGATCGACAAATTTACCAACAACAAAGTCTAAAGAAGAATCTCCACTAAAGCTCCATTTGTTCATGACTATTCAAGAAAGAAAAACTAAGATCTTTGAAATATGTCATCTGCCATAACAATCTGCAAAGAAGGAATGAGAGAAGCAAAAAGAGGCAGAGAAAGACCAAGATTAATGTGGATGTTTTCCTCTTCTATACAAAGATGTTAGTCTGGTCTCTTGTTGATTGCATTCCGTTTCAAGAGAGTTTATAGATGCAGACATGATGCTAAGGAGCCACACATGAACACAACTTGTTCACAAAGAAGAACACGTTAGCAAAGTATTGGCATGTTAATGGCTCGTGATTGGTCCATCCGCAAAATTGCTGAGAAATGATTTGCTTTGAGAAAGGGACCAGACCCCACTTTTGAAAATAGTAGGAGGGGCTGGTATACCTGGCTACCAGTGGCACCTATACCGCAGTTTGGTATTTGGCACTCATTACAGGAAAGTGGAAGAGACCATCGCGGTCAGCTTTAAATTGAAGTGGGCAGTGCGACTAGGTTGAGAGGTCAAGGTAGAATAGTGAACAAGTGCACGAGCGTGTTTATGTGGCATGTTATCCCTCTGAAGTAGTGAAGGGAGCCGAGCGTGGAGCCCCCTTTGTGCCTCAAGAGCCCGCAGATGGCTATAATCCCTTTCCAAAATGCACACTGAAAATCAATCAAGACAAGGGTGGACATGGTGTGCAGGGAGGGGTCTCCACAAGAAACACAAGTTGGGTCCTTTCCCGCCAAAATGAAGTATTGTAGAAGAGTAAATGAATGAGACCCCCTCCAAAGAATATAGCCACGAAGGGAGAACGCCACAGCTGCCTTCTCCTCAGAGGACCCTAGGGCTGACACTGGCCCGCAGGGGGTTCAGCCTCAAAAACTTGTGAACACTAACATCGTGCACTAATAAGGCTACTTAGAGGCCCACACCAACATTGTATGTAGATAAAAGATATCTCATTAGCTGTATATATAATTATAATTGTAAAACTTCAGTGAAATGGGGTGAAATTCTAGGTGTGAAATCAAAATGTTGGTTATGAATCCACCTAAATATGGCAAATATCTGAATTGTTTTGGGCTCGTCCAAGAAATCCTGTCTGTCACTGTAAGTCTCCACTCCTGCGACTAACTGAGCAACCAAGAAGTAAAAAAATGATTCCCTCCAATTTGCCTTGGACCAGATTGTAGAGCTTGATAAGTGGGTAAACTAACCAAAGCTTACTTTAAAGAAGCTTCGAGAGAGTTTGAAAACAGTAGAGTGTAGAGCTGAGGATGTCTATTTCCTCCAGGGACGTCCAGTAAAACAATGTGAATCCCAATGGAGCAATAGAAATTAGGCTCTTCTTACAGGAAGTGTCCCCCACAATCACAGACCAGGCACAGCCTACAGAAGTCAATATGTTACCATCAGTCTCTGCTCTAACTATACATATAAACAATACCTTAAAAAGTTGCAAAATTAACCAACTGATTTTGCTGCCAAAAATGTCAAAATGTGCCACTATTCTCCATGAATTGGTGACATTCAATCTCATTCCCCAGCCACATGTGGTCCCAAGCCATCCCAAGACATTCTAATCTTACAGCCCAGTCAACAGCATAACACACCTGTTCTTTGGCTGATCTTAGACTCAACCAGGATTATGCTTTTCTGACAAACCCTCCCTGACTGTGTTCACAATGAAGAGAAACTACTTTCACCACACTTCCTCAAACCCAGTGTTTTCGAGCTCTAATTCGGCCTATACCCGTTATCTCAGCCCCTCTCAGGTTTCCCCTCACAGTCATACTGCACTCGGCCCATTGTCTGAACTGTTTATTAAAGAGAAAGGGAGGCTGGAACGAAACTGCCACTCACCAGTGTTGTTGTGTTTCTAGTATCTCCCTGGCTTCAATCCTGCGTTTTGTAGCTTCGGGGTGAGACTCATGCACGGACGGCGAACGCTTCTGAGACTATATGCAAGTGGGGAAATGTAGTGTTTACAAGCAGGCAGACAAATATGATTCAATTACAATAGACAGGCTTTTAAGGGCAGACCTCCACCAAGGCATGAGGGTTTCTTCGTGTGATTCAGTTTGAAATACCAAAGTTGGTGCTATACCGTGTTTTGATGAAGATTTTGCACTTCTTTCATGAAGGCCAAAGAATACACATAAATAATTAGCTGACTTTCATCCATGATACTTCACTCAAGTTGCAAGTAAGCCTATCCCAACAACTGTGGGCCTTGAGCAGGATACACCTTGGACAATGGTGCGTGGCCGAAATAATAGTACCCAGAGAGAAACCACAATGCATAGGGAGGACATCATTCAACACAAGTGAGCTGGCTAGCCTGGGGATTGACACCACAACTTCCTGGCTAAGAGGTGTTAACTTCAATGCCACACTGAATTAGACGCTACATTATGGCTAATAGCATTCAAACTGAGAAGAATGGTGTCAACTACAAAATTCTTCAACAATGTTAATAGAAATAAATGAGAATGTAGGAGAATTATAAAGTGGCAGCTAAAAGCCTCTCTCTTTTTATCAGTGTGAAAAACACAGTTCCATGTGCTGACAGTTGTGCATAATGGTTGTATGTTTATATTCCCGCAAAGTGCACTCACACATGCACATGAAGCCAGTCTGATGTGTCACAACCTTCCTCTGCTCTGAGCGCTCCGAGTCGGGAACATGTGCGCTGGAATTCTACCCCAATTAAGACAGGGATTATCTGGGTCCAGTGTGGGAACTGTGAGAGTGTGGGAACTGCGAGTGTCTCCCTCATTCTCACTGTATCTCTCCAGTCCATTTGTTCTGTACAGGGGCAGTGTTAGGGGGAGATTTAGGGTCCCTCCAGACCCGATTAAATGCCCCGCAAATGTATAATAATCATAAAAAGTTAGGGATAGTTCACTTTTGGAGGAAATGTCAGAATGTACTATACTGTATGGAGTACATTTTACCCAAGTCAAGTTCAAGTTCAACCCGCTAAATGAAGCAGACATTGGGTATAAACTAGGTCTAAGCCAGGACTAAACCTGAGCTAAACCAGGATTTAAAAAGAGACTTGTGTGAGTAGACCAGGGCTAAACTACGCATGAAGTAAATCAGGACTAAAACAGGGATCTAAATGTAATCCTGGACTAAACAAAAAAGATACAGCTAAACCAAAGTTAAATTGAGTGGCTAACCCAGGACTAAACTTCATCTAATAATGCGTCTGAATCATAATTCAAAATATCTGGGTCTCACCCCATATATGTTATTATGTCTACACTGTCTATTCCCATTAATGCATTTCTATTGTCCTCTTTTCAACACTTAAACTAAAGCTCTCTGCCAGTCTCGAAAGTTGTCCCCCTCTTCAAACTTTTTTCGCAGCCACCCAGGATCTCCACAGCTTTCAGGGCTAATTCTTCAGGGTTTTTCTAAAGTGCTTCTGTACAGCCCCCCTCCCTCCTAATGCTACTCCAGGCTTGATAGAGAAAGCTTGTCTGGACGGGGAGCTGCTTGTGTGAATAGTAGAAGCGGGGGCTCCAAGACAGCTCATCAGAAAAGAAAAGACAGGTGCCCAAGAAAACTGCATCAGCACTTTAAATCACAATAGGACCGCCCTTTGGAGGTCTTTTTAAACTAGACGATGTGGTGATAAAATGTGCACAATGCATATGAGGGATGGGAATGGCTGCATGCATGGGAACGTTCATTGTCTTTTACACTTTCTCATGATTTGCAGAAGCATAAACTGGATTCTTCATTGTCACCTCGTCTTCCTGGTTCCCACTCGGTCCGTCTTCTTGCTGTTCCCATAAATCTTTCCCCGACACAAGGCTTGTCCAGTTCAAATATGACCAGCCCCCCAGCTCACACACACTCTCTCCGTGCACACACAACACACTCATTAAGCCTGTATCAATTAGGCATTAAGCTCCTAAAACAAAGGGTCTGTTGACGAGGGGAGCGTTGCAGGCCGTGTGAGGGACTTCCTCCGCTCCACCCTGATCGCTCACACACACACGCACACGCACACACACGCACACGCACACGCAGACACACACGATACTGCACTGTTCTCAATGGACACAATAAACTGATGTGTCACCAGCAGCTCAGGGCAGTGGGAAAAAGGAGTAGCATAATGTGTCTATTTCTAATGAGTCTTAATGCAAAGGGGACACTGAAACGAGAACAAGAGAAGCTTTAATAGACTGAGTTATGTAATGGTAGGCCTACATTTATAACAGAAAATGTGAATGACAAAAAACAAAACAAACATATTTTGTAAGTATGTTCTTTATAAGATGATATTATATGACTACAAAGAATCAAATGTAACATTAGTTTTTTTCAGTTGGCCTTAACCTTGAAGATATTAAGGCTATGCACAGTCCAGAGTGAATGCATAATAAACCAGATAAAAACTCTAAAAGGTTTTTCTCTCAGAAAAGAATCAGATTAACTTCATGATTATGGAAATAACTGTATACATTCAATATTTACATAATAATAGTGCCCACATACAGTGGCCAGTACGCAGCTGCTTGGTCCAAAAGTCAACTTTTCCAAAACTTGTGAAAGCCCTGGCATGTTGCCTGGCAACCAGCTGTGGTCTCCCACTTGTATGGATTTGTGGTCGTTTGTGTTTGTCCCCTTCTTGTTTTTGTTTATTGTTGTATACTGTATTTGAATTGTAAAAGTGTGCAGGGGCCTCACTGCTCTGTCTTTGTTGGGTCATGCCATAGAAGAACCTGGTTTTGATTTTTCCCACAGATTCACAGAGATGAGAGGAGTGGTCTCCATGCTGCACCAGTGCTCTGGCACTGTGACTATGTTGGCATTGACCCAAACTGCAGCCCCCACCCGCTTTTCCCAGGGTCCTGAGAGGGTAATACATTACTGACAAAATCCCACTTCCCATTCCTCTCAAACTTTCACACCCCGCTCCCCCCTGTGACTGGCATGGCCCTAGACTGGGACTGGGCTGACATGTCTCTTTCATATCATCCCCATAAGCCTTCACTGCTAAAAAGACTTTCATATTTTTGCCAATTTCTGTTAAAATAAAACCATTTCAAATTGCAACAGAGGTGACTAAATGTATGATATAAAAAACTGTAAATAACTTCAGATGTGGAGAGTGGCACACACATCCACCTTTAGTGAAAACATGCAGGGGCCTTCACTGTTAAAGGGATTTAAAGGGAATGCTGGCCTATTCAGTGGTTCTCTGAGATCCTACACATGAGCCCACATTCTGTCTAAAACCTGGTTGTTTGGGCCTCGGTTCTCAGCGCTGCAGTGCGGGGGCCTGTACGTGTCTGGGGAATGACATTATTCTCACCAGGGCGACCCCGCATTGTCACCAGGCTTTCTTCTCTGCCGCTCGTGAAATTGACATAAGCTTTACAAACATTCCAGGCATTTTTTTCTCAAGGCCTGCTCTCTTTGGGGGTCTTTCATTGGGAAAATCCCCCCCAGCATTTGACAGCACCCTCTAGTGATTGGAAAAAATCTATATACCATCTACAGAGCATAAAGTGGTCAAGCTGATGAAACAATTGAGTAACAACCATTCCACCATTGAGTAACAATTGGTGCTGTGTGTTCAGTGTGCTTCGTCTGGGTCAAGCTCTCTGCTGAGGCTGGTGGTCCCCTCATTGTTCCTGTAAAATCAGATGCATGTTCTCAGTGTGTTGTTGTTTGTTGCACTGACTGGCCACTTTATTAGGAAGACTTTTTTTACCCACTTATGGCATGCATCAATCCGATCATTTAGTTACACACACAACTCCTGATGTTCAAACCACAAAAGCAAATAAAGTGGATTTAAGTTACTTTGGTGGTCTGTTGGGATTTATACATACAACTATGTCTAGACTAGAGTTTACAGAGAATGGTTTGAAAAAGAGAGAATTTTTGGTAAGCAACAGTGCTGCTCATCTATGTTAGAGATCAAGAAGGATGGCACCTAAACTCTACTTTTAGAAGATCATCTCTGAACACACAAGATGATAAAACAGGTGGACTCTGGCAGCAGAAGGCCACACCAGATGCCACTTTTTAGGTACGAGGTTGCCCTAATAATGTGGTCAGTAGCTGTATGTAAACACTGTTTACCTGCCCATGTGGCTGTCCATGTACTCCTGCAGCTCTGAGACTTGTGCTTCTGCCACTGTTGCTCTGGTGAGGAGAAGAACTCGCTCCTTTTCAAAACCTGCCTGTTTGAAACAACATCCACAGATTTACATGGTCTATGACGTGTATACTGTAATATGGGGTTAACCAGGCAATGTAAATGTGTTTTACCAGCGTGGACTCTGTGATGTCCTTCAGCTGCTTTCTGATGTCTGCCCAGGATTCATTGCTCATTTCATGTGGCCTGAGAAAATAACATAATATAATAACTTAAATATGACTTACTCTCAAAGTTACATATATATGTGGTATAAGAAGCCAATCATCTTACTCAAGTAAGAGTATTGTTACTTCAAAATATGTTACTGAAGTAAAAATAAAAATACTCACCCAAATAATTAGTAAAAGTAAAAGTACTGAATGAAAAACTACTGTAATTTTACAGTGTAGAAAAAAAGAAAATACCAATATATCCAAAAGAAGATTAATTACATTTTAACAAATGCAATCTTCCACTTTTTATAAAAGGTATATCTAGATCACTTACAAAGGTGGATAAAGTAGTCTTTCTCAGATTCCAAAATGTTAGTTAAGTAAGAGCACTTAAAGTGACTTCAAAATAATGTTAGTAGTAATAAAAGTAAAATGTATGGTGCATTAGAAGCACAATGTATTCAAAAAGTTAATGTAACTGAGTAAATGTAACTGATAAGACCTCTGCTCCTGAGAGATAGCTTGCATAGGCATTTGGAGGGCAGCCATCTACAAATGGGAAAACTGAATATTAATATATTTACATTCAAAACTGTGTGATATAAAGCAGTTTTAATAATATCTGGAATACAGCTGTTTTTATCGTACCTGTCCAAGGGCTGTCTGTAGTTGAACCTCCAGTCTGGCTTTATCCTGTCGAAGGAGCTGGATTTCATTTTCCATTTCACTTTTTAACTCACTCAGATCTAAGCTAAAACTGGCTTCAGCAGGTCCAGCATTTAGGCCCATCTCTGGTCTGGCCAATATCTGCTCCCTCTGAACTCTGAAGTTATCAGGATGAAGCAGGAAGGTGATTTAAATGACTTTTCACATAACTTGTTATTGTTAACTCAGAGTTTATAGAGAATGCATTGGAAAAGATCCAATACGCAGTGAGCGGCAGTTCAGTGGTCAAAATTTCACAGGAGGGGTGTTCAATATTGTCAATAAAAGATTGCGTTGTGATGACAATCTGATAATCTGGGAAGATCGTAGAATCGAGCTACAGTGCATTCATTTATTTATTTCTGCTCTTCAACATTATTTTTATTGTAACAATGGTAGTGCTCATATTAATATGATCACAGTATTATGATAAAGACTGGATTGAATATACATTCAATTTGTAGTTGATACAGATTTATAAAGACACTGATAGCAGTAGTCTTTTGTGTTAAACAAAACATACATTAACTTAAACTGTGATAAAATCTAAAATTTGATTAATGACTTAAAATAAAATTGTGATTATATCCAGTAACTTTATTATATCGCCCAATCCTAGGTCAGATTTGTTTTAGATACTGGATGGAAAGGCATCAATTGCTCAGATAATCAATTGTTACATCAATGTTTGAAGAAGACAACACACCAGGAACCACTTTATTAGGTACAAAGACTACCTGATAAAGTTGAGTGTATATTCAGCTTCTTTCACCTGTATGCTATGAGCAGGGCATGATGTGTAGCAGTGATCCTTTGCAGCCTCTTCTTATAGACTCGAGCCGCTGTAGCGAGCTGTTCCTCCCGCGCTCTGTAAGACGACTTCATGTCCTGCAGCATACTGTCCACAAACAACTTCATTTTACGTTTATCTGCACCACTCTCTTTAGAGTCTCCAACTCCATCCATGTACTCCTGAAAATAAATCCATATTAATAATCGGTTAATGTTTACATTTTGTATTGTGCTGCTGAGACTTACAGCTAGGTCATGTAAATAGGAAACTAATCGTGCTCTGTACTCCTCATTGAGTTCTTTGATTTTTAGTTGTAGCTGGGAGTTTTCTTCCTCAATCTCCTTCACGTGGCTCTGGGAACATGTCAAGGCCTAGTGAACAGAAGTTATACATGTCACATAATGTAATATACTTAAAGGTGTATTCTGTAAATGTTTATCTGACCCAGTTCTATGATGTACAGTAGGTAATCTGTCATCATCATTATTTTATTGTAGTCCCCTCCCTGGCTTCTACAGCAACATCAGATCAGACTTTGTGGGTTGTAACTTTGACCAATAGTAGTTGAGTTTTAATTTAGTCCCTCCCCTAGCCTCTACAGACTACAGACGACCAATGTATGTAGCCCATGTATGACCAAGGACACAATTTTGTATTATTTCTTGATGCTCACCGCACTCTGCTGGGAAAACTTCTGCTGCGTATTATCCAGGGCCACTCTAATGACCACACCAGGCATCACCACAACACAGACAAAACCACATCACACGGAAACCCACACAAGACAGACAAGATCACAGCAGACCACAAAGCAGATGCTAGATGTAAATGCAACACATGCCTCCTGAGATATGTTCAAATATTTGATGAGAGCGGATCAACAAAATGTCTTACACTTTCTCTTCCAGCTTCTTCTGCTGTTCTTCGTAGGTCGTCTTCATCTTCTCCAGCATGCCTTTGATTTCATCTTGGTTCCCTAAAAGCTAGCCATGATGACAGAGTATGTTTAAGGGGGTTACCAAAAGCACAAAAACACATGGGTTAATTTAAGTCTGTGTACTTACATTTTCTCCTAGGGCTTTCTGCTCCTTGTCCAGGGCTGCCAGATCTTCAGGCTGGTCACATTGAGGTGTGTTGCGTTAAAAGCTAATATTGCAAAGACTGAGGTCTCGAAGTAATGAATAAGTACACATAATATCTTAAAGCTGTCATTCGGACACAAACACAGATGGTCAATAGTATCAATCAGTGCGTGGTGTGTATATTTGAGTTTGTTGTAGAAGAACTAAAGTAAAATAATAATTATGACAGATTACCTACTTTACATCATAGAACAGGATCAATTTTAATCACTGTAGCTTTATAGTTCCTGTCTGCATCTTAGAAACTGCACTGTACAGACATCATTTATTTAATTCATTGGAAGAGCAACAGGCCAAACTCTTCATCTAAAATGTAAGAATTTGAATTTGTTGTAACACAATACCTTGACTCTATCATGACTCATGCGGCTGACTATAGCCTTGACGCGGTCCAGCTCAGTGTGGAGAGCCGTGGTGGTGGTTTGGACAGTCTGCTGCTGTTCCTCCAGTTGCCTTCGGAGGGCATCCTGGGCCTGAGCCAGGGCCAGCAGCTCCGTACTGAGCTCCACATTGTGTGCCAGCTCCTTGTTATGGGCCTGGAGTAGACTTTGGTAGTTGTCCTTTAGGTTAGTGTACTCTTGGGTTAGGTCTCTCCCGGACTTTTCGCCCACCGTCAGTTGAGCCTCGGCGGACTGCAGCTCACACTTCAGCCTGTCTCTGTCCATCTCCAGCTGAGTTATTACACTGTCACGACTCAGGAGCTAGGGAACAAGTAATCATATTAAAGTTGAAATTCTTAGTAAATAATAATGGATTTCAATCAGAGGTGGGTAGTGTCACAGCCCGGCTCATTCATGTGTGAATATGTTTAGTGTGTGCAGTGTATGAGTGAGTGGACATGTATGTGTGAATATGTTTAGTGTGTGCAGTGTACGAGTGAGTGGACATGTATGTGTGAATATGACTGAGTGGTTTAACCAAAACAAACAGGAACAAAAGACAAAGGTGTGTACCTGGAGGAGCAGAGAGAGAGAATGTTAGTTAGGAGCCTGCTTATATAGTGAGCCCAGGTGGCTCCAATTATCAAAGGCCCCGCCTCTGCCTGCAG